>JAMKCH010040565.1:0-18102 GCA_023653785.1 Ophioderma brevispina | reverse complement strand
CATGGCCCATTAATTCTAATCTACATATAGCAAACTTATGCAATAATTTACGGGAATTTGTTAACCTTCGTCTAATCAGGTTTTTTTGGTAACATGTCCCTACCAGCGGGGGGGGGGGGGGGGGGGGTGGTTGTTCCACGTCATATAAGGATTTTCCATAGACACCCCCTTTAAACTGGGTTTTTTGTGCATCAATGGTGTCTTCAGGCCCCCAGAATTAGCAATGATTTATGTCACTTTGTTGTAAGATTAAGTTGTAAAGTAGCATATAAAATAGTAACTTTAATCTAATCTAAGATAATATAAAAAGTATACCTGGTTTTGTGCATACTGGTGTGTGTGAAGCAAATAGAATGAACCAAAGATCTCAGAAGAAACAGAAAACCGGAGAAGCGTCTAGAACCTAGTGATTTCATTAGAAAGTTTCTGTAGTCTAGGAATCAACCCAAGGTGGTAGGAGTTCTGACCATAGTGGCGCACTGCTGTTAATTACACAGTCAGTGAGTGCTGCTATGTGAATCCCCCAATCTATACAGACATGTGGAAGGGTAGAGGCATTTCCAAGACTTATGATGTAATGGACTAATTTAGCACCTGACTCATATATAGGACCAATCCTTCTGTATTGTTTGAGAGGATATATAACGCCCTGGTGAGAGAAGATTAGGCAGAGTATCACAACATCCTTACTCCCAGGAGATTTTTAACATCTTGCTCCACGTTATTAGCAGAGTTTTCCAAGTTGACAGTGACGTAATCAAAAAAAAACAGTCTAGTACAAATCTTCCATATAGTGGACATTGTCATAGTAGCCTCAGCTCCAGCAGTTTTGTCCGACTGTATAGCCGTCTTCGGTTTCTGCATTTCGTGGCCTCTGAGTTACCCAAGGGTACAAGCTACAGCACTCTTGGGACTTTATATTAGTCGACCTCCGAGCATCGGGAGTCATTAGATCTGGTTTTTCTTCAGTACGGACAAGTCGTCCGTGGACACCGTCCACTACTGGAAATTGAAGTTTTACACTGGAATATTCGCCAGGACTCTTGCAAGTTTCTGCATCTTAATAGTAACTTGCTGCAGCCCGCGTCGCCGCACACACCCGGTCGTAAGTTTAGTAGTGCATTAATTAACAACTTTATTCATAGAATTACTCTTTGATTATTGAGAACTAATTGATGTTTGATTGCGATTGATTGAAACACACAATTGAAAAAAATACTTTGTTTTAAAATTTGTAATTCAGGAGTTTGAATCCGTTAGTTCGAGGTGGTTTTGGCTTTGGTCAAGTTGACCGTAACAATGGACTATCCAGTGATACCTAAATATTTACCAAATTCCCAGCCTCTGGATTCTATGATGTCATAATGCACGGCCGCGCCTAGTAAAGTATAGGAGGCTTCACCAATCCCTTCAACTTTGGCGGCATACCTTCCCGGGTAAGGTGGTGGGTTCGATTTTTTGTCAATTGAAATGTCCTCAAAGGTTAAACCCAATACCAAAATAATCCTGCCGACCCCCACAATCCACACTTTTTTGCACCAGGAGAAAAGTTCGAGGGAGTGCAAACATACCCCAATTTCCTCCATAGCCTTTAAATATAAATCTTAAATATGTTTGCGACAATGCTTAAAATCTGTGGGGCTATGTTGAGTTCCTAAGTGTGGTTATTTAAGCAAAAAAATAAAGTTTTTTACAGTTCTTAGCTTGGCACTTATCTCTGTTCCATTTTTTCACCAATTACCGATATTCTTTTTAACAATGTTGGGGTTTTGTTTTACGGTGAGGGGTTTTTTATGGTTGGGATAATCACATGGAGGAAAACTTTATGCTCATTTTTGGAAAATTGACAGTCTCATTTGACAAATAGTTTGTAAGTAGCACTAATTGTTTCACACTATTGTGGCCTTTTGCTAAATAGAAGTTGCCTTTTTCCGTCAAAAATGCTTTTCTGAATAGTCTTATATGTATAGTGAAGTTGATATTGACCAAAGTGAAAAATTTAAAAATTAAATCTTCTTGAAAAAAACTTACTATGTGCATAACCTCATAATAAAATCTTAGTCTACCTCTCCTGGTTCCCCTCCACCTCATGTTTCATCAAACCTTTCCAAAAAAAAAAACTGGGACAAGAGTAGCAGTCGACACCTAAAAGGGATAGAATGGAGGATTGAATAGCCTGTTAAATCACCAAAAATCAATCCTAATAAAAGGATTTGTTGGCATCAGGTGTTCAAAGCGATAACGGACAAATTGCATAGACTACACTGCATACTAAGACGGGTCTGACTAAAGTATGAACAATCTTTGCCTGGATCTTATAGACAGTAAAGGAAACTTTAATATTCTGAGCTGTTCAGAACAGAGTTCGTATCCTTACTTTTTGGCAAATGACGCCATTGAGCTACCAAGAAAGCCTTTAAAATGACAAAAGATTTTCTTTTGAATGTGTAATTTTTATGTTGTAGCATTTAACATGACTGTTCTCTATGTATTTTGAAAATTGACAAGACAGTTGGGGAATCACACACAAATATTTAAATAGATATTTTTAATCAGTTGGTCCGTTGTATTTAAATAGCTACTAATACATCATGTTCTTGATAACATAAGCATGGACACCAGAAACAAATTCAACATAACTAATTTTCAAGAAAAGTCAACACTCAAATGGCAGCCATATTGGCTTTATGCAAAAAGGCCTAAACCACTCATCTCACATTGATGCTGTCTTATTGAGGTCGTATAGCACCCCCAAAGTATGGGTAGAGACACCAGCATTACATCTCTAGACACTCGGATCTGAGATTGGGCAAAACAGTACTTTGAAATGGCGGGGGCCATTTTGAATTTGTTGAAATTAGACATATTCTGCAACCGGATTTCTCGGACCTTTAGTATGTCATATTTGGTACTTCAAAGAAATGCATTGTGAAGAAATACCCTTTGATAGCAATAAGTTCTAGGTTACACCAAAAATTCATTATCTTTCCTGGCCTATAGGGACCATTTTTTTTTAACCAAGGTTGGTAGCAGTTCTTATACACAGTCCAAGTAAACTTGTTTTCAATGGCAACACACACCCCACTCAAATTTAATTACTCTTGGCATATTATAACAAAATAGAACTTTCACTAATCAGTTACCTACCCAGATAATTGATGCGTATCAGGATAAGTGGCGTAGCCAGAGGCGGTCGGGGGGGGGGGGGGGGGGGGGGGGGGTTTGGGCCGTAACCAGAGGGGGGTAAGGGGGAGCTGCCCCCCCCCACCCCACCCCCCCCCCCCCCCGTGGGGAGAGATGGAATGAGAGAGGAATCTTGCCCCCCTCTTTCCCCCTCTCTTACCCCCTTGAAAAAATTGGTATATTAAATAGGTCATGTACTATACTAACAAATTTTAATCTATGCTGCCCACCCCCCCCCCGAAAAATATATGTGCCACCCCCCCCTGAAAAAAAAACGCTGGTTACAACCAGAATAGGATTAAGATCCAGTTATAACAGTGACAGTACGAGATTCTTTCTGGAAGGGGGGTAGGGTGAAAGTGATTTTTTTGAAAAAACAAATAAAATTTTACAGATTTATAAAAACAAATATAAAACCCAAGAATACTCTTTGGGTAACACTAGTAAATTTTAAAAAAAATCACTGATTTGCCAAAACTCCACCATTTTTACTTCTGGTTGGGGGGGGGGTATAGGGGAGGGGAAAGAAAAAATGGTGGGAACCAACCACGAGTATACTCCTCACATTGTCTTCTTTGATGGGATAGTTTGATAGTATTTTTTTTAAAATTGCCATCATATTTTTCTGGAGTCGATCGTACTTTCATTAATCAATCCCAACCAACACATTGCTATGTTTTTGTCCCTCATTGTACATCATGCAAACCCTCTTACCTACTTGAGGAATTACACAAACATGATCCTACAAATCCACAGAGATTTTCATTTCATGCAGTACGCACGTTAGGATTCCACTTTAATAACTTTCTAAATTAAATAACTTCAGAGCTTGATTAAACATCTTGGCTTCTGCTTATGTCAAACGACAGCACACTCATCCATGGTACGTTTCATTTCAAAGAAAATACCCATACAAATAGTGCTCTCAACTCCCTAATGAAAGCAAATGTACAAATCGGAAATCATGACATTGTTACAAACCAAATGCTCCTGAGACATCCTCCTGTCTAATCCAAATTGCGCAAACCTTGTTGCACCACTTGATATGTGAAAATAATACGCCTTGTATATATTTTGCAGACATTTGCGTACTTTATTTCAGGATAATCTCATGAAGGATTCATTCACTATGCTTTTACCTACTTCTGCATTTGCTGTCAATTCGAACACGGCATGAAAATATTGATTGTAGTGATACTAAAATTGACTTCACTTTTGCGGTTTGCTGCAACCAAAATTTATGACTCGCAAAAGAAAGTGGTTTATTATCATGAAACGTCAAGTCCAGAATAATACCGTGCAATACAGTAAGAATGGTAAGTAATGTCTGCATTGGGGCTCTCAATAAATAGCTCAAGCCTACTTATGGGCAATCACATCAGACAGTTGTATAGAAAACACTTGGGCTTGAAAGTAAACAGTGCAGAAAACACTGAGAACATTTGGGCAATTGAATTCACATGCACTTCAATACAATTTTTGTATTATTCTCAAGTTCTCCAGGGTCCTATACAAACAGCATGAAAATGAGATTTTGCTTAAATTTTATTTTACTCTGAATCAACTACTTACATCAATTTTACATGTACTGTCATATTGAACATACAGCATTAAACATATCTAGCACTCACTCGGTTTCAAATGCATAGACCAGGGTTTCACAACCTTTATTCCCTGCGACCCTCTTTGTGAATGATTATCATGGGCAGACCCCCCTCTGACACAACACCCCCACGCTTGTTACATGTACTCGGTGTTGCGCCCAAATCTACTGTACAATGTTCCTCACATATAGGACAGTTTAAACGACATTGGTAAATCGACCAAGGGAACCTTTGCTTTAAATTGAGATTGTTTAAAAGTTCGCTTCGTGACCCATTTCTCATTTACCAGCAACCCCTTTTGGGGTTGTGACCCCCAGGTTGAGAAATGCTGGCATAGATCTATTTTCAATGGCAAAAAGGCCTACTTAGATCTGTAAATCTTGATTTAAAGGTGCGTTTTGTTATTTCAGCACCTTCTGTTTTATTCACTGATCACTAGATATGCTTGAGAAAAGCTTATTCTCAAAATTTGAGCTGATCCCGATCTTGCGGTTTTGTGTTATGAGCAATTGCTCGTTTCGGACAGAAAATACAAAATTGCGAATTTCTTACAGATGCGACCAAATTTGCACGTAAGATTAGGCACACGTGGAAAACTCAGGCTAACGGTTCAGATGATATAAAAATCTCAACATTTTTAGGTAAGTCGGGGGAACGAGGCTGTGGATCACGAAATGCCCCTTTAATAATCAATTAACTTACCACCATTCTCAAAACCATAAACTTGTCTTCTGATTTAATTTGGAAATGCAGCTTAGCAAATTTGGTTATGTTATTTTTACTAATCAAGGAATCATTATGTGGAATCAATATGTGGAATCAATATGTGCAATCAAGGAGGTTCTTGAACCTCTCCTGGTTATGCAATTACACCCGGGAAGGTTTCACAAATGACCTTTGACCCATAGGCCACAGACAGCAATCACTGTTGAGTTTATATAATCGCCAATGCACGGATCCTAAATTAGGTTCATTCTCTGAAGTCATTTGTTCCGAAATGTGTTCCCACAATGCGAAGGGCATATTGCAAAACAAAGGAGATAGAGTAACCTCTGAACTGTACCTTTTGTTATGCAACAAGCTCATTGCATTGTGGAAAAAATTATGCTACAATTGACTTCCAGAGCAAGTATTGAGCCAAACATTATTGTACAGATATTTTAGTACAGTAATTCAGCATTTTCAAGTTTGGTTCTGTTTTGACCTTTGACCCCACAACTTAAGATAACAGAAAGAGGTCATCATTAACCTTCAAAAATTGTTTTTGACAAACATGATGGCAAATATATGCAGCACACACAATTGGCTACCTGAAAAGTTAAACTGAAGCCTGAAGCTAACTGATACCCTAAGGCAACCCAATATCTTTCCCAGATCCCAACATCCCATCCATAGGACCTCTTTCATATAGGAACACTAGTACTAAATTTTACCAGTATTTTCATGAGTTAACTTCAAAATATGAGATGAACTTTGCCCTCAAAATAATGAAGATCCCATATGTTACCCAAATTTCACCAAAATCTACCAATGCTCATAACAGTTCTGCAATTTGTGGAAGGGAAGTTGTCAGACGGTGATACCTGATAGAGATACACAGCTAGGCATAGTACATGATGATGACATGCACATCATGTTTAGCTTCAAGCAGTATGAACTCTAAAAAGATTGGTGTGCTTATCAATTAACAATATCTGCAAGGGATGGAGCTAAGCTGGTCAAAACTCCCTGACAATGGCCAATATCAGTTACACATCCGTACAAGTAGGAAACATCCTCCTCATGGTACCACCACTTGACTGAAAAACCTATGTGGTGTGCTATGTCTTAGTAGACAGTGTGGAAGTATAACTGCCAACCCACTGCAGACCCACAGACATCAAGTACTAATGGTCCCAGGGCAATGGGTGCAGCAAGAGTGGTGAGTTATATATTGGCTAGTTTTGAAACATGATGCAAAGAGTTGCAGTTTTTTTACTCTAAGTGTAACAAAGATAGCAGAACATGTCCAACGTGGGTAAAGAGAATCACCAGAAAGTCATGTGATGGGAATAAAGCCTGTTTTATAGTTCGGGGTTTATAAATGTTTAGTCACAAAATAACAACAATACAATCATAAAACAGTTCTAGAAATCATTCAAGCAGTGATTTTTTAGATGTACCAAAAAATACTCCATACTCTGCTAATATTGGTCAAAGTCAAGGGTGTATCAAAGGGGAGGAGGGTCATTGGGCCATGGCTCCTCTTGATATGTTTGTTAGTTAAACCAAAGTTTTAAATCCAATTTTGTCCCTGCTAAACGGGGGTGGGCAGATTCACCTCACACTTAGCAATACTGCTGTGTGAGGATTTATTGGAGCAAAAGATAATTGACCGGATGCCCTTCCTGACGCTAATCCACAGTTTTCGGCGGTGGGCCCAGCCTTTGGCCAACCACGCCCACCATGCAAGGCAGCATGTGACCAACAAAATTTTAATAACCTTCTTGAATATGAAATGTGTACTCAATCTAATAATGTGTTGCATAGTTTCATTGGTGATTGTTATTTTTTTTTAATATGAAGTTTTGTTGTTCAAAGTTGATTTTTTTTTCACTGTTGTAATTTTGAAGTAAAGTACCCTGTAACTGAGCTGAAAACAACATTAATTTTTAAACAAAATCAAGGTCATCAACACAAGCATATCCAGGTGGGGTGTGGAGGGAGCCCGCACTCTAGGCACAAACGAACTTCTTTACAACATCATTAGACCATATCGAAAAGCGCGCCACTGCTTAATATAATTAACCTTGGTTGGGTCACCTGTATAGCGCTATACCAAAGCACAGAAAGCTTGCACCCGAGTCAATTATCCAATTACATTTCATTCCCATTTTGCTCATAATAATTTCATAGACACTTAGTACAATTTGTGTTGCAATAGATCAAAGTCCATATTAGCGAAAATGTCAGTGGTTTAGTTCTGACATTGTCTTTAATGCTACTGACATTGCTGATATGCACAAAGCAAAACCACACTTCTTCAAAACATTTCCCATCCATTACATCGTTCCATTATACCGTTTTGCTAGTTTCGATTGTTCGTGTTTTACATTTAATTCACATGGACTATCGCAACCTCGTGTCACGGCGCATGGGATTTCCACTGATTGTACATGCACGACCCCGTGCAGTAATTGGTTGGAATAGATCACACGACATGCATTATGCATGGTGCAGAGTGGTGTGACGTCGTAATTAGCACGACGTGCCTCGTTTTGTTGGTGGTTTGAGGATTCTTTTGCGTGTGTATGGCAATGGAGTAGCGGTGCCCGGCGGCAAACCTAGACTCCTTTATAAATATTGTTGAGTGTCCTGTAAAAGTGTGTTCGTGCTAGGGTGTGGTCTAAAAAAATATAAGAATTTCATAGCCGTAAAATAGGCTTTAGATTGCACCAGAATGGGTCAAAATATTGTAAAATTTGCCTGAAAATGCATATTTTTCTGGAGACCCCCAACAGGGGCTCTACCCAGGTGCGTAGCCAGCCTGGTGGTTCCAAGGGGGCACTTTCCCGGAGGTGCAAAAAATGTCCCGATCACACGCAAAAATTTCCCTGTTTCAGGGCAAAGGAATCCTACGGGCTGATTTAACATAAATATCAGTGAATTATTTCCTGATTTCCCCTCAAAAAAGGCCTTTTCAGAGGGGGCACTCTGCCCCCTCTGCCCCCACCTGGCTACACCACTGGCTCTGCCCCTGGGCCCTGTTAGGGCCTTAAGTGGCCCCTCTGCCATCTGAGATCGTATCCAGGATCTTGCACCAAGGATGTGTATGATCAATGTTTCAGAAAGCCTTCTTTAATTATAACATCAAGAGACATGCAAATTTAGCCATGCACAGAAATTTTGGCATTCACAAAAAAGTAGGTTCGCCTCCCCGTCTGACCAGGGTTGGATTTTAGGGATTTCTAACAGTAACTTACAATGCGTCTGCTTACAATGGGTCTAAGATCTAAGATGTATTGAAACCTTTGAGAAATCCACCCCTGGTCTCATACAGAGACTTCCCCAGTCCCTGAAATGCTAGCCCCTCTAAAATTTATAAGATAAATGGAATGCATGGAAAGTGCACTCTTTGACAGTTTGGTAAATTAAAACATGGCAAAAAATATAATGAAAATCCTTGGGAGGTGTTTTGGCATAAAGGCAAACTTGCATGCTTATGTTGGGGATGTAAAAATGCCTTGGCATGTGCATACAAAAATACTTCTGCAGTGTACCCTCCTCTGGCACACAGGATCAAGTATGGGATGTGGTAACATTTGGCTGTCTTAATGGCATACATGTTATAACATTGAGATACTCAGGTGAAGATGAGTAAAGGTGGAAGAAAATTCACGACCTATGGAATTATGCATACGTGCAGCATGCATGTGGGTAATATCACAGCATAAAATTCTTACCTAGAAGACAGCCTGAATAATTTGAGGGGTATGAATCATTGAAGTTCTAGTTCAAAGTTCCAAATCTCCTGAGATGTTACTCGATTTCCTTGATATAGGCTGCTGCTTCTGGTTGGAGAAATTTGCATCATGCGGGTATGAACTGATCAAGGGGACGTTGACAATAATGGATAATAAATGGAATATAAGCATCTCAAATGCAGAACTAATTAGGGGTAAGGCCTAAAAAAATTTGGTTGGTTTATTGGGCTCAAAGGTTAGGGTCACAAGATCAGATTATTTTATGTTCATTGTATAACTCCAACTGCTAAGCTATAGTTAAGTATGACTATTATAGTTAAGGTATAGCTAAGTATGACTGTCTTAGCAATTACACCTATTAACCCTAACTGCCCTAGGCATTTCAAGACATCACACATACACAGTATCAATTACGCAAAGTTCAAAGATGCCCGGTAATAATGAAGAATTTCTTTTGAAAAAAGGCAATTTTTTTGAGCTGCTCAAAATTGGACTGCACTCAGCTTGAAGTAACAAATTCAGATCCTTGTAATTTCACCAGAAATGTTCTTCCTACTTTTGTGGGGTATCTCTCTTAATTCCTTAGATTTATTTTTAAGTCTAAGGTGACTGAAATTAGTGACAAAACCTCTTGAGATTGAAAAACAATTCCTTTAGATTCAAAAATAAATCTTTAAATAAATTTATAAACAGTTTTGAACTCAATTAAGGTTTATTTTCAAATCAAAAGGACTTATTTTAAATAAGACTTTTATATGGATTTAAATTTTTAAGTCCAAAAAAGGTTTTGTCACTAATTTCAGTCTCGTGGTTAGACTTAAAAATAAATCTAAGGAATTAAGAGAGTAAATTCATAAAGTTCTACGAGATCATCATGGTACATAACTACTAGTCTCAGGAAGTCTTTGGATGAAATGTGAAATGAAAGTAAAAAAGTCTGAAACAGTGCCAACAGTCCTTCAAATCCCCCAGTAAGACTACTAGTCTCAGGAAGTCTTTGGATGAAATGTGAACTAAAACAAGTGCCATCAATCCTTCCAATCCCCCAGTAAGACAAAATTAATGTTAAAGGCACTATCAGTGATTTGCTAAATCAGAAAATCGAAAAAAAATCATCAAAAATAAGATTTTGCATTTCTGTAACAAGTATAGGCATACTAACATACCCTGCAAGTGCTAAGACTGAAAGCAACCTAATAAGGACAAAATCATACATTTTAGTTATTACTGTCAGGACGGACACTTACTACAACACGTAATTGAATGGAGATTCATATCTTTGAGCACCACTGCTGTTTTCTTCCTTTTCAGTTGCAAAAAATGACTTATGAGAATTCTACCGACTTGTCCTTCACTTATAAGCTATTTCTGCAAATTTCAAATATTTTTAATCTTTCAGGTGAATCACTGATGGCATCTTTAAGTGAGCACCGGAGAGCGCCAGATAATGCCCCCTTCAATGACAGACGAGACGATTTAATTCTCAATATGCAATTCCTCATTTAATCAGGATTAAATGCACCACATAATCATCACCCCATACTTTTGGTGTATGTATGTAGAAAAACACTTGTATGTTAACACCGCCTACCCTTTCTGCACTATGTCACAAGCTTCTTCACTAAGTGAGGATTTTAAGCAGTGGTCTTGATAGGCTATGGCATACTGGACCCTTTGACACCAAGTTCCTAAATCAGTTTGCTTGTGGAGGTAGTGTTTCAGAAATATTTAGCGGTTTATGTTAAGATGGAATTGTGATTCTAGCACTTCGGTTGTATTTATAGTTCGCTGGAGATATCTCTGAGAAAAGCTGACGTGTGATATTATGAGCATGTGCTTGTATCTCAGGTTCCCATATGCTACTGTACTCTAATTTGTCTGTTTACGAAATGCACATTTCTTACAGATGTATGATCAAATTTGCAGTAGATTGGGGTACACATGCATTACTAAGGACTAATGGTTCAGGATGATATAAAATTCTCAATTTATTTTTTTTGGGCGGCAGGGGGTGGGGATTAGGCTTGTGGATAACAAAATACCATTTCTGTATTTTGTTTGGGAAAACGTACTTTCAATTTGGCATAATTTTCGTCACAGAAAATGGAAAATTGTGCTAGTTAGCACCTCTGCATTTTAATGATTATCCTTTGGTTCACCCAAATAACTAAGAAAAAACAAAATTTCGGGATTTTCCTTTTTATAACCCAACAAACAATAAACAGAGAATTATCAGGTTTAAAAAAAGGGAATTCCAGAAACCAAGTTAAAGTCAATGTCTGATTGTTGCTATAACCATATTGCCTTAATGCCAGATGGCTATGCCGGCTATTAAGAAAACGTAAAATAACAAAGTAGTGCCACACAACACCAAGATAGTAGAGGCAAAGTCTACACTCACATATTTATACTACACTTCAAACAAATAGAACATCTTGCCTGCATTCATCAAAGATCACCACAAGCTGGTCTTTTCCAAGCTGTTACGTCTAATTGAAAAGTGTAAAAAATAATCCTTACAATGCAAATTTCAAGGGCCACACGCTCTTCCATTTTAAAGAGTGTCTCCTACCAATAATTAATTTGTAAGTGTTTAAAGGTCCTGGTTTACAACAATTTCATTATGTCATTGAAAAGCATTGAAACAACCGTAAAGGGATAAGCAGCATAATGCAAGAGAATAAAAAAACAATAACAAAGATCAATAGTTTGTGTTTGAGGTCAAACTGACGGGTCATGGTGCACACAAATACGCTTATAAATCTCGGATATTCACAGGGCAAAGCTTTTTTCATCTTATTTCAGGATTTTGATACCACATATGAAATTCCAGAACTTCATATAAAGTACTCTGCCTTGTCTTATACACAGATTTCAAGCAACCACTATGCAGTTTATGTTCACGTATCCATGCCAGTAACAAAATACAAAATACAATTTTTATGATGTTTTAAATGTTTTGGATCAGCAAATCGTTGCTTATCCCTTTAATTCCATAATTCCTTCCTTGAATCTGATATCGACTATTTTTCCTCCAGTAATCCCCTATTTCACTCCCCACATGCCAGATGCTATGATGAGCAAAGAGTACGTCACTTTATTTCTGGATATATATTTGAAGCAATGGAAAACAAATGGTTTTTGGGTGAGCGCTATCTGAGAAATCTTCAGTAGATAGGATAATATGCCTATTTTAGAACATGCTAATTTCTTTATTAAAATATGAAATTAATCTTGTGAATGATCACACAGCGATGTGATGATTGAAATAGACATGAACTGCATACAGAGCCCTCAGATTGGAATTAAAGGCTTACTCAGAGATTTCCGAGGAGGGCTCACTCAATTTTCAACAAATTTGTGTTTTTTGGGCATATATATATATATCATGCTTGTCCATACTAATCACTGTGTGAAATAACTCATGCCTGATCACGCCTTCATATAGAAAATCACAACTTTTGTTATAAAATTTCCGGATCCGGTATTTTTTTTATAAAATTCTGGATTCGGTATCCTATGGCACTGTTTATACTGGAATAATGTTTACTGCCTCAAAACGTAAAATCTGATTCAATCCTCTCATTTGGATTAAGCATTTATTAAAGAGGATCCATGAGCTCGGTGGGTGCTTTCACATTGTAGACTTCACAGGAACCTAAACATCAGCATTCGTGACATGTTAATAATATCAATAACCACATTAAGTGGCACCTGATATTGTAAGCCTCAAATTACCAGCTCTCCCATCATTTGTGTCTTTCCTTACAGCTGTAAAATCTGTATGGAAAGACCTTGCTTAATTCTCAATTAAAGGTGCAATTTCATGATCCTAGCACCTTCATTTGTGTTTATGATTCCTACATATTATTGAGAAAAGGTTATGTCCAAAAATTTTAGTTATTCTGATGGTGGTTTTCATTTTACGAGCAAATGTGGTATCACAGTGCCCCATAAACCACCATTTTTTAATTTCTTCGGTCCATTACCGGACTAAAATACAAAATTACAAATTTTTCCAGAGTACTCAAGTGCATAAAGATTAGGGCACACTACTATTACTTAGGTCAACAGTTCCATGATCAAATATACGTTGGGGTGGGAAGCTGTGGATCCGAACTGCGCCTTGTAAACCAAAAAGAACACAATGACAAGGATTCTCCACCAATTACTATACAGCCTCATTTTAAATGTCAAAACAAGTATGCAACACTTCATGTTTTGGCCATTTCCCTCTGGCAATTAACAAGGAGAAATTTATATGATCCAATTTTTACTCTTTTTGAGACTGAAAGCTTTATCATGAGATTTAAAACTTTTTTTCAACAGAAATGAATGTTTTGTTGGGGAATCAATCAACAGGGTACCATCCTCATTCAGGGATGTAGACTACTAACATTTCAAGCCCCAACACTGTGCTACTGAACAGATGGTATTTCCCAAGAATAATTTGGTTCACCACAAGCTTCATAGATCCTGACTATCCAAGTATTGGCCAGGTGTTCGTATGTGGGTCAACATACCTATACAATTAGCATGGTACCAGCATTTCGCACCTAATATCTTTCTGAATTTGACTTGCAAACCCGATAGGTCTACTAGAAATTCAAATTAGGTTCCATAATATTCAACATTATCCCTAAACACTTATGATCCAGCCACTTCTGTGCAAGCAGAAGCATTGTGTTTTACAAAAGACCTAATATGACCCTATATGACCCTGACCTCCATTTTCTGACACCTCCACTCAAGACTGCTTGGGTCCAGGTGCCATCAGAATCAACCAAAGCAGTAAGTCAGAAACATGTTGACATTGTTTTGGATATTGACAACAATCCCCATCCATCGAACCATGCACTCTACAATTGCCGCTCCTAACCGACATAATCGGTGAAAGGAAAATTTGAAGAGTAAAAACACATAATAGAATTTAGGGTACCATTACAGGGATGCAATGCCAAAAATCAAATGTTGATGCTTAACTCACAAGAAAAATAACTCAAAAACCTAAATTTTTAAATTTTAATTTTAATTTTAATTTTTTTTTCCAATTATGTTTGTGTAATGTACTTTTCTGGTTTTATTTAGCCTTCTGGTACACCTCCTCCATATCATTTGTTGTTGCGTTTTGTGTTTTTATGATTATGGAAAATAATTATTCTCCCCTTTTTGAATCTTGAATCAATTCATTATACACCATTTGTATGCATATGTCCAATTACCAGAACAATCAACCTCCAAATTAATCAACCTCCTCGTGGTGACCCCGGTAACTGATATTCTCAGGCGATTGATAATCAACTGATGCCAAGTTTAAACACCTGTTTCCTTTTTTAAATTCACTGTCTTTTTAATTCGCTTTTTAATTCAACACTGTTGTCTTTTATCTCACTGTATTTTAATTATGTCCCGTCAGAAGAGTACACTATCTGATGCCAGTTCGGCACACGTGTCCCCTTATCAGGCAGGCATCACCAGATGTCAATCAGATGGCATCTCAGTGCTCCATACACGTGGGAAGTTCTCACTAGGCTAAGAATAAACCTAATCGACACACTCCTCTACACACAAAGTCACTGCAATTCGCCTCCAAGACACACCATAAACCGCAGTTTCCATTCTGAATATCTGCGGCTACACCCTAGCTGCAACCACCGAGAACGCTAGATTACCCATGGATTGCCACCTTTGCTAGAACTCATCCCAATGGAAACAAATTGCACCTCACCTGCAGACTCCACCCCTGGAATGGGCAACGACCCA
This sequence comes from Ophioderma brevispina, assembly GCA_023653785.1. Lineage (NCBI taxonomy): Eukaryota > Metazoa > Echinodermata > Ophiuroidea > Amphilepidida > Ophiodermatidae > Ophioderma > Ophioderma brevispina. Next base: position 3,089 of record JAMKCH010040565.1, on the reverse strand, counting down.
CATTGCAGTCACCACTGTCTCCAAGCCGCCACCTAAAAACCATCGGCTCCAATCAGACTCACTACCAACTTATGGTGCACCCTGCATTTATGCTGTCGACTTTAATAGCCATAGAATTACCTGGGGTTACAGGAAAACCAAACCTGATGGAGCTACTCATAGAGGACGGTGCCATCAAAATCGGTGTAACAACTTTTGGCAACTACCCCAAATCAACCAACACTTTCCAACTTGGTAGGTGGAATACTTCTACAAACCCTGACCTTAAGCTTTTGCAACATGGACCCCATCTCCATTCAACCGTACTGTTCTCGACCGCTTTCCGATGTCCCAACACAGCCATCACTGATCGCTCAGGAAGAGCCTAGCTAAGCCTGTACCACAAAGCCAGTGAAAATGTGGAACTTCCGCAAGGCAGACAGGGAACCAGTTCGAGAACCTGGTGGATTCAGAAGTATACCCAACCTCCCGACACCAACCTCCTCCAACCTGGAACATTCTTACACAGCACTGTGTCCAACTCTTTATCAACATAGCAAAGAGACCATCCACGTGGCTGCCGTCGCAGTTATATCCCACCCTGGGATGAGATGTGACACTCTTTACAATGATTTCTGATTCTGAACCCGGGAAGAAGTGACATCCAAAGCTTCAGATCTCACAAACTGCTTGGACAGTAAACGGGCCGCGAGCGCTGGGAGGAGCCGGTCAATGAACACTTCACCCACTCAGCAGTAAGGCCTGGAAGACTATAAACCGGCTCAACCCGGCAGAATTTCAAAACCTTCGAAATGTCCAGGTGACTGCCAACTTCAATCGCTTGAGCACTCCTCGCAAACGGTCGTTTCAAGGATATTGATATAGATCACCCTGCTCTGGCAAAAAAGAGATCACCAAACTTCGCTGAGCCCTGGGTGGACGGGTCACTTTCAACACCCTTCTCACTAGATGAGCTTACCACCTCTGGCTATCAAGTTCTTGATGCAATGTGGCCCACGTGTCTAGATTGGCTCCAGGAGTTCTACACATGTTGCCTCACCAACCAGTCGTTACCCACGATCTGGAGGCATAGCTATCATCATCGCACTCCCAAAATCAAACAATCCTGTCGACAACCCTAGAACTACCGCCCAATTCACTACTGTGTGTCTCCTTCAAACTCCTTGAGAGGATGATCCTGGCTCGGGCTGGAGCCCGTCGTCGAACACCATCTGCCTGACGAACAAGCGATTTCGCCAAGGCCGGGCACTGTCCACCAGATGTAAAACTCACAAATGATATGGAGGAAAGCTTTGAAAAGCGCCGTAGGCAGGCGTCATCTTGGTGGACCTTACTGCCGCATATATACGACAGCCGTGTTGGCACCATGGCTTGACACTCAAGTTTTTCAGGACCATCCCGGACCGGCACCTTGTACAATTCATATGTAACATGCTTGCAAACCTTAGCTTTATTCTCACAGACAGTGATGGAATAGTAGTCGCCGCCTGCATCGTCCTGAGGAAGAGTACCACCAGGATCTTACTGGCTCCTCAACTTGTATTTCAGTGATTTACCTCAAAAACATCTAAACAATATGACGACGATCTTGCCCTCCTCCACCGGACAGCAATCTGGACAGAAGTAGAAAGCACACTTACTACAGACATGGGCTACTTGCAGCTAGCTGAAGCCCTGGAGACTGAAGCTTGAGTGAAGCCAAGACCACCGCTACTGCCTTCCACCTCAACACCAAGAGGCCTCATCGTCAGCTTCAAATCACCTCAATGGAGCGCCTCTGCCATACAATCCTACCCAACCTCATCCTGGGGATGAAGCCTGACCGGCAGCTTACATACCGGCAGCACCTCGAGTCCGTAATGCGCCAAGGTATCTTCGAGGTATAACCTCCTGGTGCCTCTTGCTGGATCTTCATGGGGTGCCAGCCCAACTACCCTAGGCACCACTGCCTTGGCTCTGGTCTACAGCACCGCTGAATATGCCGCCCCAGCATGGTGTCAACAGCTCTCACACAAAGAAGCTTGATACTGTACTTCAACGAGACCTTGAGAACCCTCACTGGCTGGCCTCCGTCCTACTCCATCTGAATTCCTACTAGTGCTTTCAGACAATTGGCACCTGCAGCACTTCGGACGATAACACCACCCGCACAAACTAGTGAATAAGGCCCTGCTGGTCCGACAACAAGCACCTGCTGCATAGCACCGTCAAAGAATCACACAACTCGGTAGACAGAGACTGCGCTCGTCGCCGACCTTTCTGCCGACACGCCGCTAAACTCTCCAGTTTCCCATTCAACATCTTACAGACATGGAATACTGCCTGGCTTGATACTCCAAGACCATACCAATTCTCTATCACACCTCAGACAGAACTAATACCACCTGGCAGCAATCTCCCACGCAATGAAATGGGTCACCTAAACCGGATTCGCACAGGAGTAGGTCGCTTCAATAGCAATATTAACCGATGGGGGCTGCGGCCCTCTCCAGCCTGCCAATGTGGCTCTCCACCAGACTGCGGATCACATTCTCAAGAAGTGCCCTACCTTTCGACCGCCGGTGGACATAGGTTTCTCTAACCCCAACCAACCAACAGTAAGTTGGCTCCAACACTTAAAACATGTTAGCGCTGCCCTCATACGAAGAAGAAAAGAAGAACATCATACCCTGCTAACCTCTTCTCAGTAGAAACAAAATTGCCTCCTGATCTGAATATTTGTTGGTGTATTACCGCCAAAAACTAAGAAAGAAATCTTGTTCTGTGTCTTAGTGCAAGATCACTTTACTCTTAATTCATAGTCAGACTGTAAAGTACTTTATTTTTTCAGAAAACTTAAAACAAAAAAACGAACACCTACCATTACACACAATATACTTTCACAATTTAATCAATCTCCTGTCAAACTGATCTGAGCAAATTAATAGTTTTGCCAAAATCATGTCACCTGTGAAACTGACATCTCTATAGATATGATTTTTTGTAATACGCAAATATTTTGAATATCACGACACAGCCTTTCGCAACAATAGCCTGTTAGGAGATTAACTCATATCCTCACAGAAATTCATCGCTACTAAAAACCTGGT
>JAMKCH010040564.1:0-13649 GCA_023653785.1 Ophioderma brevispina | reverse complement strand
GAAAAATAGTGGCGCCCTCAAGAATTTTCAAATGGTATATTTTTTGGCATGGTGGTAAAGCTTTTATATACATTAGCTCTCACCTGAAATGATTAAGACCAACTCAGCGTCCTTATGGGTAACTTGACCGATTTTATAATTAATGGTCGCCGGCGCCATTAATTCACAGCAGACGACGATGGCGTTTAACCACAAGAAAACGCACACCGTGTATTCAATATTTACCACGGCATGCACCCTGTTGATGACCGTCCTTCACGCATTGTTTTTTTATATCAAGGAGTACGAGTCTGGATTGCAATTTAATAAAATTACACAATTTTTGAGTAAAGTTAGAGAAAATTTAAGTTAGCCTACAAATTACCTGATGGCTTTAACCTCTTTTAATTAAAACGTCTCTAAATCTGTTGTTGAGTATGTTATTTTTATTGCACATTGTATTCTTCCAATGCTAGACTATCATTTAACTCTATTTTCACAACAATACATTTGCACTATGGCGGCAAACATTCAAATGCCAAATTTTGACACGCTAATCCGGAGAGTAAACGGAAGCAGTAGCGACCATTGATAAACGTGGAGCTGTCGCGTGGTGTGTCAGTAAGTATTTCTTTTGCATTTTCGGCATTTTACACCAACAATTCGACACAGTTTACTATTCACAGAATTGCTACTGCAGTTTACTACTGCCGCACATAAGTTGGTCTATTGTTCCCGTTCAGAAATACGGTTCCGACAGGGTACTTTATCGCCCACTACTACTTCCCTCCATCTTTCCTATCCCTCAGTCTTATCTCTTCCTTCTCTTCTCTCGTTCCCCCTTCTTCCCCTCTTTCATTTCCAATTTCACCGTTCATTCCTCCTCCTCCTTCCATCTCTTTTTCCTTTCCTTTTCTGGCTTCCTTTAAACCACTATGCCCGATTTCCTTCAAACTTGAGTTGAATTCACCAGTTAGAAATAAATCCGCCTGGACAGGTCGCATGCAGGTACCCTCTTCTCCGTTTCCCGCCTTTGTTTGATGCATCTCTTTTCGCGAATGTTCTATAACCGCCCTAGTTCACATCATTGTAACTTATGGCCTCCAATCTTTTAAAATTTGGATATTTTTTTTAAATATTAATTATAAAGCTCATACACACTGTTCTGTGGAGTTCCAATGCCATTAAGGTTTGAGCTGTTTTTGAGATGTATATATTTTCCCTAAATAAAAAGAAAAAATAATTTTCTTTGGACATCATAGCATCTCGAGAGTCGGTAGAATATTGTCCCCTTAACCATTTGTAACCGAGGCTACAAATTTTGTTCCCAAAAAAGTAAGTTCTTGGCAACATGTACACAGGCTGCCAATATGGCAGCCCCCCCAAAAACAAAAAATGGAGGAACAACAAGGGGTTAAGTTTCACCTGAAAATTCATAATGTGAATTTTAAATCTGGAAAAATGGTTATCATATGATGCAGAAGCTCTCAAGAATGCTACCATTAACATTTTATTTGTCCAAATAATGAGCATTTAAAGCCACTAACGTTGCAGCTGTAAAGTTAGAGCAGAGCTGTCTGTGTATCTTGGCTTAAAGCGACCTGAGGAGATTTCCAGAAAGAAGGGGCACCCAAAATTTTTTTTCGAACCGGTTTTTTTTGCAATTTTTGGACTGCTTTTCCAATGTCTTTAGATCACACCCTGAGTAATAGCCGAATACGACGACGATACGCGACGCACGCCGTTTTTTAAATGTAATAAGAGATAGTTGTACTTTCTGACGTGCGCGACAGAAAGTCACAGCACGGTGTTCTATGGGGACAATTCCTATATTCAGGCAAGTTAAAACAAGATTTGTGGTTTTCTTTGTACTTTTTTATCCATAAACCTTCGAAACGTTCTTGGTAGTTGGTCTATACAAGCGACCAGTGAATTTTGAGAGAAAGTCCCGTAGCCTCAAAAAATCCCCTCATGTCACTTTAATGCCGCAACTTTCACTACACCAACTCGTCATGACCAGATAGTCTATGATATTACAGCAGCCATAAAAAAGTTAAGACATCTAGTCATGATCATCAGGACGAAATACCCGCCCTTGCTAAACCAGATTAATGACTTACCAAACGTACGGGTCGGCAAGCTTTTTTACATGATTTTTCCAGTGGTCACGATGCCTCCATAATAATCACCAGAGCGCCGAGTCTCATGCTGCAATCAATATTTTCACCAAGGTGGCCAGCTTCCCAAGGACGAGATAAGTAGCGTAACTCTTTGGGTGCCTTTTCCAGTGGCGATTCCATCCCAACAAAGTGGTTAATAATTTCCCTAGTACTCACTAAAACTAACCTAGCTACATCTAGCTAATCTAGGCTACGACTTTGTACGTACTTGTGTTTAATGACCGACAAACAGATTTACTATGACCTGGGTTGTAATGTTATGATTGGTGAATTAACACAACACCACGCCTTGTCATTGGTGACATGGTCATTTAACCGGAATAGTATTCTTTTCGAGGAGTTCCTTTATTTGTTACAGAATAGTCTTTTAAAGACAACCATCGCTTAGCACCGAGCTTACAAAATTCACTTACAGGAACAAGTTCAAAACAATGCTTGACACTATGAGGTAATGAAGTATCAACTCCTGTGGCAAAGTTCAACAATACCTTTCATTCACAGTGTATTTAGAAAACACACCCCTGAATTTTGGGGTATAATTATTATACCTAGAATACACAAGATCCGTTCATGGTCAATGCATGTACAGTACACTACCCACTGAACTGTGCCCTTGGTTGATGAGCATATTGTAACTCCATAGTGTGTGCTATCTGGGCACTGTCCACATAATGGTACTCTCAATAACATGGGTATATCATCATTACATGTCATGAAACTGAGAAGTATCCCTGTTGGGTGCGCTAATCATCCATCAAAGTTTTTGTTTCTAGCTTTGGCTTAGGAAATTTAATTGGATTGCCTATAGCATATAACCATGTCCTTAATCTCTTAAAATAATGGAACCAGAGACGTTGCACTGCTACATGCGACAACCACCCACACTCTGTGCATGACTGTGAATATCTGCCATCATTTGGCTTTCTACACACATATCGTGAGGGTACTTGCAATGCCAGTGGCTTTTAATCTATTCCGATTTTATTACGCATCTCTGATGGAAAAAATCCAGCAGGCGTCAGCTCATAAACAGAACAAAAAGAGTAGTTTGACGGAACGGTGGGGTAATCATAATACACATATTGACTCTGCTATGAGGGGCTGTTGACACTATATTGCCCAGGTGATCTCGAACCATACTATTGGATCTACAATTTTCCTTTCCTTGCACTCCGAAATTCAGCACTTTACACCGGCCTGCAATTGACCGTCATCGTGTCAAATTTTGAATCCCCTAATATCTTCACACGGTGCATTTACCGTGGTAGCCCTATGAGCTGCAGTCTCATAATTTCCTTTCAGATCTTCTTCTACAAGCTCCAAGCATATTAAAGTTGCAACGAGATTTCAAATAACAGGGGTCCCTAAAAATATGAAAATTTAGATTTTTGCACTGGTGTAAAGCCTCCTATCTCAATAATCTCCATCTGAAAGATGAAGCTGATTATGGTTTTCTTTGGTACCAATATAAGCATCGACACTCACTTTTAGGTTATTTCTGTAGCCAATAAAAATTAAAAGGGAGGGAATCGATTGCGTGTCTGATCTTATATGAAATCACTACGTATGACAGAAAATATGGACGACGTGAAATCTCTTGTTTCACCATACTGATGCCACTCCCTTGCTCTTGTTTGTATCAAATTTACTACAGCACAGACTCCCCGCAGTACGAGTAAACACAAGGAGCAGGGGGGTAGGACATATGCCAACCTAACAGCACAAGCAATTCAAAACGGCATCAACTTCCGGGTGCTAGTCCTTTTTCATTCCACAGATTTAACGGGAGGAGGGCGCTCTTACGCATATCGCATGGCGGTTCACACATACGTGACTAAAACTAGTCCTGGTCAATACGAAGATTTGAATCTAATGACCGTATTGGAATTAACACTATTTTGCAGCGGTTAATCCACTAACCCGACGGATTTTTTAAAAGCCAATAATTTTTGTTTCTTAATTTCTCATGATATTACTAAGATCTTTTGAACAAAGGTTTAAGAGATGAATTTTTTATGTCACTGGGACCGCGACTGCCATAGTAAATGCACGTAGCAGTTCCCCAATTACCGTTGGAAATCCCCATGCCCAATCGAGCAGATCGTGTCCTCCCCCCCCTGCAAAATACGGTCTGCTTTTATTTCTCTTTACAACCAGCTTTCAATATGTACACATCATAATACGATGAATAGTCCGTTCGACAGTCTTTTACGCTGGGATGAGGTGTCCCGGTAAGTTTCATGAACTATGCCCGCTCCTTCCCAGGCATCATTCTTGAAGCTAGTTTTAATTTATGCCTCCCTTGTAATAAACCATCAATGACAGGGATCGGGAGGTATTAAAGTTTCCACTAAGACCTTGAAAACCGTAACAAAATTAACAAATCCCATATGATTGAGTGGTAGCGGGGCCGGAATAATACATTGTCATCATATCATCAATTAACCGTAGGGATGTGGATTTCATGAAACAGGTGATGACAAAATGAAGTGGTGGCAATTGCATACGACGCCATTTTTCCAAAGTGCCAGCCATCTTTAAAGCAAAAAAAAACCCCTAAGAAGACAGTTTGGGTCTTCAATGTTTTTTCTGTAAACGAGTCAAGTTAAACTATTCCAAAACATCAAATTTTGCATGTTCAGATATTGTCCAAGATGGCGGACATTATTGACACCAACCTGACACCTCTTATTATATGTGCCCAGGAAGTTGATTGCGTTGTCAAATTAAAGGGGGTTGTCAGGTCAATGGGATTCAATAAAACTATTTTCAAACTGTTCAGATGAATATAAAAGTAATGGCAGCTTTCATTCGGCCAATGTTTTCCAAGATGGTACCTATCAATACGCAATTGTTTTATCAACTATAGGGCTGCTTGCACGGGAGGTCCCCCCCCCCATAGGTTTATCTTGTCCGACGCTCCCTCCAGCACAGCCCAAGCATGCAGAGAATACAGAAACACCTGTAGAGAATAGCTGAAATTCATGTGAACCAGGTGCATGCATTGTATCCTTTCGCAATCCTTGGATGATCTGGAGGGCCAAACAAAAGTCCATCCAATATAATTTACCTTCCGTACCAGGGCCCTATCAGCACCTAGATTCACGATTTGGTGACAAAGTGTGTCTTTTTTAGTCTAATGATTTGCAACGGCATATTCTCCAACTGTCAGGTGAGTCGTGTAGTCATTTTTATTAATGTCACCATGCGACACCCCAAATGTGACTCCTTGACCACTCTATATTTATTCACCCCAACATATATCTGGCAATTGCACGGGAATGTTGATGTTTTTAAGCCTGTACTAGTAAACTATTATTATCTTTTCTTTCAGATATGTCAAGAGAAAAATGGCCGCGAATTTCATACACACATGACCATGGCCACGTCCCTCACCTGATAGCTTTGGTATCATCTTTTGGGTTTGGCGTTCATAAAGGGGGCCCCCTAAAGCGCGTGTAGGAAATTCCCAGGAGGTTACTGGGAATTACAAAAGTTTTTTTTTTTGTATTAATTACTAGCATCTGGGTAATATATTTTATCAACTGTTGCCACAATCCGCCTGACATTGCAGTAACCTAACACTCCTTGTATGCTTGTATGAAAAATAGTGAGCATCTGGGTAATATATTAACATTATCACTTGCCACATCCTCCTGACGTTCTATTTGTTGTTGAGCATGTTAGTTTTTATGTGTCAAATTGTATCTCTATTCACCAATGGCTAGACATCGTTGAGAGCAATGAAGAAATTTCATATTTTGTGAAAATGGCCAGTGCTGCTTTAACGGAAAGTTCATAATCTGCGTCATGCCAACGGAAGGCATGACGGAAAAGACCCGGTGTGAAAGCAGATATAGTGCGGCATAGCCCCGTAGCTAGCAGACATTTGTACCATCCTCAAGTCAAAAGTTTGGAGTGATTAAATATGTAAGACAGACCCAGGGACACCTCGAAACACATTCCTTAAGTGTCACAAATGTTTAAGGAGAGGGGCCAAGACAATTTTGTAATCATGGGTCAAATTTTTAACATTATCCAATCGTGCCTGAAACGTATACCAGGTTATTGTCTAACCGCAAGGTCCAGGAAAGGTATATTTGTACTATCTATAACAAAAAGTTTCAGAGTTATCTACTAAAAACAGCAAAATCAATGGGGCTCATAAGATCCAAATAAGGTATAAGGTTTTGAGTGTATCAAATGCTTGCTTAAGAAATTAGGGGGAAACATGTCAAGACCCTCCTTGAATGCAATGGACGTTACCTTCTGTGCCCCCTACAATCGTACTAATTATTTAGACAGTCAAAAACTATTCTTATTTTATCCTATAAACTCCATCAATATTTGCACCATTTTTTTCAATCTAAATCGGAGCAACTTTAAATTTGACCCCTTTAACAACTCTGAAATTGACCCTTTGATTGATTTTTGCTGTTTTAAAAAGCCTATAACTCTTAACTTTACGTTGTAGATGGTACAAACTATACCTTTCCTGAATCCCTGTTGTTAGACCCATCATGTGTACTTTTCAACATGATTGGATCAATTTAAAAAATTTGACCCCTTTACAAACTTTGTCTTGTCCCGCTCTCCTAAGCACCATTTCTGCACTTAGAATCACGGTTCAGGGGTCCCTTCATTCTGGCAACATATTTTACTCACTCAAACCTTTTGTACTTGATATGTGATTTCAATTGTCTGCTCAGCTCCATGGTTATGAGCCACAGTCCTGGCTCCATAGACGTTAACGGACTAAAGCGTCGAAACTAATGTTGCGTGAAACTCAACTTAATCGGGTGCTCTATTATTTACCGTTGTGGCCGGACTATGATTACTTCTACAACAACCGGTTTACGGTAGTAGAAGAGTCTCATAATATGTGATAATGTGACATCACAGCTGGCAAACGAATATGTGCGAACCTGGCGGTAGCGTGGCGCCTCGCTCAGTCCAAGGATGTTGTAATCTGGATAACTAGACGTTCTTGTGCATGTACCATGCAGGGCGCTGAAATGTTGGGCGTTTTGTGCGCAGTTACAATTGCAATATTGACGTTGGTGGTGTATTTATATTGGGGTTTTTTATTGTTCACAGTAGGTGGTTTGTGTGCTTATAGATGCAATGATTATGTGAGTTGATCTGTAGCCAGGCTGCCGCAGAGGGCTATATGGCTTTATTTTACGTTCCCCGTATGCACATTCAACGTGGATTTTGAAATTTATTGATTTGCACTAGTGATCTTAAAAACCACTCGTATCTGTTGAATTTACCAAAACTTGTACAAAAATTACAGGTAGATTAGTTTTAAAGAACCATTCTTGTTGACATCCTTTCAAATCAATAAATTTAATAATTTCACATCGGAGTCGTAATTTTTATGTAAAACTATAGTGATATTACTCTTTCCAAAAATTTTTTGAAAATGTTCACAACTTAGCGACGTTTATCAAGGCGGAGATCTCTATCATTGACCGTACTGATATTGGGCTTTAAAAATATTAACAAATTAACATTGAACTGGGTCATCAGGCGAAACTAGCATTATGATCAGTCCTACTAAACCGGACGCTACAATATAGGCCCCTACTATGTAAACGCTATAAATGCCGAGAAAATGGGACGCGCTGTTAACAGGTCGGTCGATATTACTATTTACGGGGCGACTTTGGCTGCAAATCAACAGCCAGCTGTGGTGTGAATGGTAGTTATGCACCATGCAAAGCCAGCACAATGGAGTTCAATTTTGTTTAACAATACAGGCGTGGTTGCGATGTGCGTTGATTTCCAGCTATATGTAGGAGCGAAAATTTGTTTTTATATTTCCTTTCAACTATTTTTTAAATCCGAAAATTGCTTTATACTACACGGGCTTGGCACTTTATCTCATTTTAGACACCTTGATAACCTATTTCAAGTTACGTAATCAGTCAGGAATAGCAAATTATGAATACACTTTGCGCTGGAAAATTCAAAATTGCAGATGGAACCTCGTGGCTCGCTTGTATTAACAGCGATAAATGTCTATCTTGATTTAGAACTTGGGGGCCAAAGATGAGGCTGTGTAAGCAGACTCATTCATCACTGATCATCTCGTATTGACGAGCTTGCAACGTAAAAAGTTTGCCTTGTGCATCTCAAATTAATCGAAAGGTTTGCGTATTGCCTGTAATCCGTTAACACGCAATAACGGATATCGTTCCTCGATCAACGTACTACGTGAAGCCTTTTGCTATGGTCATTGGAGGAGATCATGCACGGAGAGATAGCGCCGTGTTTCACATAATGACGTCGTAATCATTTTCTCTGAGATGAAATGACCCTCGTACCCAATTTAAACAGCGTTAAGTTCGTTTTTGGTTAAATCTGCTATATTTGACTGTGGTTTATTATACAGCCAATTAAATTTCTCCTTCTTTCCCCCACTTTATCCCTCCATCTTTCCATTCCCCCGTCTTAATTATGCCTTCTCTATTCCCTCTTCCCCTCCTTCTCCTCACTCCTCCATCTCTTTTCCTTTTCTGGCTTTCCTTTTAGCAGTTCCCGTTTTAGAGTTGAATTCCCAGTAGATCCGTTATGGATAAAGGGACCTGTAACCCCTATCCCCTTCCACATATTTTGTTTGATGCATTCTTTTGACGGTGCCGCCCTCCCCCCGTCCCCACATTGTTTGATGCCTTCTTTGCGGTGTGCTTCTTTGCGCCATTCTATTTTGCGAAAGGTTCTAACCCGCCCTTGTTAACAGATAATAAATGACCTACCAAAAGACGACGGAAGCTTTTTTCACGATTCCAGTGCACGATGCCTCCATTATATCTCCGAGCGCGAGTCTCCGGCTGCATTATGCAATCAATATGTTCACCAAGCTGGCAGCTTCCCAAGGACGAGATACAGTTGCAGTAACTCTAGGTGGGTTTTGCAGTGGCGATTCCATCCGAACACAGTGGGTCAATTTCCAAGTACTACTATCTAGCTAGACTTTGTACATAAGAGAAGTACGTGCTACTACTCTGACTAGATGAATCAACAGAGTTGACTATGACTGAGGGTGTATTGTTAATGATGATGAATACCACAACACACACACACGGCCTTGATGACAATGCTCATTGACCGGCAAGTATTCCTTTTCGAGGATTCTTATTTATTGTTAAAAAGTCCGCAGCTCAGTAAACAGACAAAACTAGTCGTTGACGGAAATGGCGGTGATAGAGTTCACAGGACCTTTCTCCCGTAACAAAAATTAACATAGCAATCCCATTATGATTATGAGTAGGTTTTTAATAATAGTGAGGTTGTATAGCCTAGTTACAAGTTACAGATGTGTATTTTCATTTTTGTGCAACAAAGGATCAAATGCCACTTTTTCAGTTGGAAAAAAAAACTAAATTTGTAGTATAGTTTTACAAAAATCATGAAAACTTTTGTTGGTATTCGTATGTAGCAGTAGGGTTTGTGCGGCCCGGGCAGTCAAGACCCACAGTTCGCGCCTCGTAGTGCGTTCTGGATTCAAGATTCATTCAAGATGGTTTACGGTCATACATCGATCCATACAATCTATACATGAAATACAAAATATGGTGTTATGACAAAAAAAAGTGTAATAATTCTTGTTAAATGATAAAGAAAATATGGAACATAGTTGTGTTGATAAAATCGGAGAAAGTATGCTTAAACAATACCACCATAGTGATAAAAGAATGAATCTATAATATAATACTATAAGGTGGAAGATGAAATATATCGATTTTACAAAACTAAAATATCTACATTGCATAGAGAGGGTAAATTATAATTGATTAGGTAACAATATACGTTATGCAATTAACATAAAATATTCACGCTCAAGATATCTCAATACAGAAGATATAAACAAAACAAAGATAGACTTGGTGAAATTGTGGGGAAGCTGTGGAAGATGTATGGGGGAAACAAAAACTTGAAGAGCTTTTCTATGTTTCCACCCTCTAGAAAACAAAACCTCCTAAGAAAGAAACGGGGGTATCAGGAGACGGACAAGGACGAAACAAACGCAAGTTCAGAACGGGAAAGGTGATAGAAAGAAGGCAGGAGTTTCCGTAATCTGACACACTTTTTTCTGACCCACTTATGAATTGGGGAACCTCTTCACGGAATAAAACACCGATTTTCTCTTAAGGTTTTCCGAATTCATAATTGTGTAATAAAAAAGGTGGGTCAGATGGTCGGTTTACGGCAACCCCAGAAGAAGCTGCATGGCTTGTTTGAAATAACCTTATGAATAAGGGAGGGATGAGCATAGTAAGGATATTAAGACACATACTGGTCGTAGTCCATCCTATAGGAACTCTCGCTCCCCTCCCCGGTGTTCGCCCCGCCCCCCCACTAGCGCGCTCGGTGGCTAGGTACGCGGTGGATCGAACAAGCTGGGGGGGGGGGAGGCGAGGATCATTCTAGATGGACTAACTGGTAGCCAACTGATTGTCAGGGAAGAATAACGAGGCATTGGGGGGGGGGGGGGGGGCTAGGTTTTACCCTGATTTCGATTGCAAATTCCTTGACTTACCAATGGATTACATATACATGTAGATTATAGATCATATTGTAGTACAGTGTCACAAATTTTGCAAACGTGGACATTATTTCGATCTTGTTGCCATGGTACCTGAACAGGGCCTCTGATAGGCTAAACACGGGAACAAATGTAACTGCTTCGGGTAACTGGCATTGACAAACCGTACTTGGGTAGAAGGTTCGTGGGTATGGGCGCAGAAAACCATGAAGCCGGATTTGTACTTTGGTTTTCCATGGCAACCAGAGCCTGACCAACAATAAGCACTTAATGCCATAATTCCAGATTAAAACCCAATTTAAAAAAATCGGCTTCATTGTTTCCATATCCCTTACATGCTTGAATCTGTGCCAAATTTTACGTTTTGAGTTACTTTCGTCCCCGTTTCCATAAATCCCGATCGATTTTCATCACTGTTTGATATATTTAGCTTGAAACGTATTCGAAAATAATAAAATTGCAAAAAATTTATTTGGCCCGATATTTGTTATATTTGATCATTTCTTTTAAAAAAATATAAATTAATTACATTTTTTGATTGCATTTGTACAAAAAGGGATGATTTAATGGTTTAAATTACCTTTGTTAAAATAATTGTCTTAACTATGTTCTTAATGATGATAATAAGGAAATGCATAAGAATTTGACGCAATGTCCTATTAACCTCAAACAAAACGCAAATGAAAGCTTAAAGTTGTTACAGTCTTTTCTAGCACGCTAAAGCTCATGAAGCTAGTAGACCTCCATTTTTTTAAAATAAAAAACAATGACCACCCTTAAGAGCGTATTGTATTGGAATAATTCGAGATGGAGTTGGTTTTTCAGTACGTTAGGTAGGGACGCACCATTATACTTCAAGGGTGGGGTCTGGAGGTTGGGTGAGGCAATTTTTGTTTTTGTCTTTTTAGGAGAGCATTTTGTTTCCTTCAAGTTCATAGCTGGATTATTTTTGCCTACTTGAGGACGTGGTATTTGTGACGGGTGACACATTTGTCATGGTTTTTTTTGTATGTCAGGCCCCCTCCTATTGGGGGCCAGGAGTTTTAGCTTAAGTTATAGTCATGATTGCACCTCGCATTTAGCGCGCAGGGGAGTGTGGTTTCAGAACCCTTTGGGCAATCTTCGCTTTCCCAATTTGATAAAACAATTTTAAATTTTTAAATGTTTCACTTTATTAATGCTTATAGGTATACCAATCAGTTTTAAAAGTAAAATAGAGTTGATGGTTAAAGTTTGTTTGAATTAGCATAGTTTTAGTGCAGAGTTCGTATTAAATCAACCTGTCTGGGGGGGTGCTATGTTGTGTCGCGCAAAGCTTGGAACCTTTGCAATATTTCGCTTCAAAACAACATTTTCTCGGGCAAATTTGGTTAGAAACAATTTGGAAATAATGCTTATAGGCATGATCAAGAGGTTTGAAAAGTAAAATATAGTTGATGGTTCTAAGTTTTGTTTGAATTAAGCATGAAGTGGTGCATTTAGATTTGTATATCAAGATTTCCGGGGGTGGGTGCGGGACCCTTGCCGTATGTGCTCTCCATCTCCAAAGACCCATTTGCCATGCAAATTTTGATAGAAACAACTTGAAAATTTGAAGTGGTGTTCACTTTACATGTGTATATGCTTTTTAATGCTAATAGGTATGGGTTAAGTTTGGTTAGCGCGGAAAAAAGTTTTGTAAATTGTGTTGTATAGTCATTTTCCAAAGTAATAGTGCAATTTTGGGCAATTTTTTTAACCTCTTTTAAGGGTTTTTTTAATAAAATTAAGGAAATTGGGGAATTTTTTTTGCTCATATGGTGGGTTTTTTAAACTTCCACCCCTTGAAATCTAATAGTGCGTTCCCTGTTTGCGAATTTAGATTAAAGAGACAAACATGACATTTTGTGCTCATTTTGGAATGCAATGAAGGTGATAAGCTAAATACGGCTGTCGTTTAGTTCATGATAATAAGCTAATGATTTTGCCTTTTCTGTCATGCACGACAGAAATCAAAGCATGCTTTGCTATTATGGGCACGATTACGAATTCTTTCATTTTGGTTTTATTCCCAAAATTAGTGCACATTTTGTTGTTTTAAAAATTAAAAATAAGGTTTAATCTATTTAATATTTCTAGAGCATTCTGACGGTAATATCCACATTAGGCTCTTCACAATGAATTTTAGTTTCCTGTTGCCGCCCCCCGTAAATGCCAGAATCCCAAAATTCCTTATTTTTCAACATGAATTTATATTGTGTTTTCCTTAAGAGTCAAGATTTTTTTTCCAAGTATTCTGATATTTTTCTTACACAGGTTTTCCATCAGTTTCGCAGAAAGTTTGGAAAAGAATTTCATCCATATGGCGGAGCGGGAGCATTTTCTTCATTTTATTTTTACCACAGTCTCAAATTAGCGAAGGGCCATAGAACTAGGATTGGCCCATAATAAGTAGAGACTAGCTACTATTATTAACCTATGTACGCTGCGGCTAAAAAACGGAGTTTGTTAGTCCGAGGTGCTCCGGCTACGACGTGTTCGACCTATGTGTCGCGAGCTTCGACTCGCGTTTCCTGAGACTACCAGACGAAAGGGGCAATCCGTGGCCTGCTATTATGTTACGCTTCCGCGATGTAGTCAGAGATCTCCGTTCTTTTGGAAGTACTTCTGAATATTATTAATTTGGCAGAATTGTGGTCAGAGATGATTAATTTTGGAATAATTTTGTCAGAAGTGTATGGAAAAATGTCAATGACTGACAGTCAAACCACGGCAAATCATGCCAATTGCGTGAGTGAACGTGTCAAATTCTGCTACCATTCCCATGTGTTGTTGATTTAACTTGTATCTTCTTAGAACACCAACTGCCCCAATCTTGAGCAAGTGATTTTTCCACCACGTTTTTAAAATAAAACTTTAAGAAATCCCTATCAATATATTTTGAGCAAGCAGCTCGACGT
>JAMKCH010040563.1:0-20640 GCA_023653785.1 Ophioderma brevispina | reverse complement strand
TTTCCAAGGGTTTCCAATTACTTCAGAAACAGTTATTCCCAAAATGCAACTGCATACTTTTTGTTGTGTTCTACCTTTGTAAATCGAATATGGTCTTTCATTGGGTCCGTCTGGAGGCTGTTCAGCATGTTTTCATGAGCTACGGTTCTCGTTTTCATATCACACACACCAGGACTTACAAGAGCACACACACACACACACACACACACACACACAGACCGCACACACAAAAGCAGGGTAACAAAATAACACAAGATCTCACTCTGTTTTGAAGATATGAAGATCCAATGTCCTACAAGACTGTAACAAATGCTTTCTTGTTGGTGGGCTGGCATACGAACGAACATAGTCGTTCTATTGCCTCCTTGATTTTATGCTACAATATGGATAGCACAGGAACGATGCGTTCGAAGACCGAAGTATCCTTTTCTTCACATTTTTCCGGACGTTTTCTTTTTAGCTTGATTACAACATGTCACTGTCAGGTTGTGAATATTGGCCAAGATATACCAACCCAAATATGGATTTTTAGCTAATGGCGACCCAATTTGCATTTTATGTCATCATGGCATATCTGGTTATTTTCAAAATGGTTCCACCTGTTCTTTGACCCTCAAAATATAGGTCCCGACATCTTATTTTCATTTATCAACATATTGGGGAGATATATCGAAAATTGTATTTTTAGTTAATGGCACCCTAATTTGCATATTACTCCATCATGGGGACATCTGGTATTTTCAAATGGTTTCCATCTTGATCTTTGCCCCTCGAAACATAGGCCCATTAACCTCATTTGTCGTTTATCATCAGTATTGGCTGAGATATAATATCAAAATTGTATTTTTAGCTAATGGCACCCAATTTGCATATTACGTCATCATGGGGAATCTGGTAATTTCAAAATGGTTCCATCTTGATCTTTGACCCTCAAAACAAGGTCCAGTCACCTTTATTTGTTGCATTTATCAAAAGTATGGTTGTAATATCGAAAAGTGTATTTTAGCTAATGGCGACCCTATTTGCATATGACTGCCATCAGGGGACTGGAATTTTCAAAATTTTCCATCTTGACTTTGACCCTCGAAACACGTAGGTCTGGTCACCCATTATGTCATTTATCACAGTAATTGGCTGAGATATATCGAAATTGTATTTTTCTGTAATGGCATACTAATTTGCATAAATTGCATAAAAATGGTAACGTGGGACACTTTTTTGATTTTTTTAACATACTAATCGTTTTCTACGCATTTTTTCATGTGATAAGTGACATTGATTAGAGTTTATTTCAGGGGTTGTCACGAACACCCCTTTACCCACTAGACTATATCTTTCTTTTCTTGATTTCTATTTACAAGTTTATCAAAACCTATACAGCTTAGCTTATTTATTCACCCCGGCCTTTATGCTTTTTAGACCATCCATTTATCCTTTGGTACTCGCCGTACGGTTTGAATTTAGTTACGGGCAAAATGGCCTGTCAGATTCGCTGGGCTTATTAAAAATCGCCCCCGCGTAAATCATCTAAGTCGCCGCGAGGGGTAAATTCTAAAGATCAGACGGTGACTCGGGTCAGAGCTTCGGGTTGTGTTCAGTAGTTGATAAAGAGCCGCCGCCTTTGCGCCTGATTATGGTGAGCTCTGTACATAAAGAAAACCGAGCAAGAGGAATTCTAGTATTAGTATAAGCTCGTGGCAAATCCGCTAGATCAACGAGTTGCAGGAATAAAAGCGGATCTGACACCCAAAGGTGGCCCGAATCTTTCGCTACGGACACGGAGTTGTCTGTGATAAAATCGAAGACAAAGAAAGTGCCCTTGTGTGCCGGAACTGTCCGTTC
This sequence comes from Ophioderma brevispina, assembly GCA_023653785.1. NCBI lineage: Eukaryota > Metazoa > Echinodermata > Ophiuroidea > Amphilepidida > Ophiodermatidae > Ophioderma > Ophioderma brevispina. Next base: position 18,798 of record JAMKCH010040563.1, on the reverse strand, counting down.
CACATGGTTTCGCCCAAGGCACTGTTAGTAAAACGATTGACAGAGAAGATAACAATAACAATTGCCTTGTGTCGGATGGTGGGGCTGGGCGATCGTGACATACCGAAGACCCAGATAATGATATCAGAGACCGAAACCATGTAACACGAACGAAGTTCTCGTACCAGATATCAGTCTAATTACAAATTCGAACAAATCCCATATTTTACCGAGCACAACCTCTCTAATGGGTTTATTTCTCGGACAAACCATGATTCCCGAACACAACTTCTTCTAACGAGTCGTTTCTCGCACATCCCAACTTACCAACCCAACTTCCTAACGGTCTGGTTCTCGATTAAGTACTTCGGGTCCTGAGGCCGAGGCCGTATCGGATCTCTGTCATTCACTAATGAGCTTATACAGTCTCAGCCAGTTCGACGCTTTTCATTCACCATGTAGTGTGAAAATACCCCCTGTTGTTGGATTGATATATGGTACCCAAAGCCCACAAGGTCAGGTTCATTTCAATGTTATGTACAGAACCCGCTGAACTGTTCCTTGGTGCGTGAGTATTGTACTCATAGTAGTTATCCAGGTCGGTTCCTTGACCCCGCTACCAGATCCATACCGATCGTTGTACCTCCTTTTATTACCTCACCTAGTAACTCGGGACCTAGCGCTACCTTCGCTTGTTCTAATAGCGTTCCGGCCGCCCCTTTGCCTTTCCAAAACCCTATTGTTTATCAGCCGAGCACTTTTCGTCCTACTCAATGGAATCCCTTTATTCTTGCCCTGGTAATAGTTTCTTTCACAGCCTCAGTCCCCGTCCCCCCCCTCACGGCTTGTCGGGAAGTCAAAGTAGCTCACAGCCGGGGACGTCGCAGCCGGTTTTGGCGTGTGTGGGGTCTGCGTGGCTAGTTCGGGTTCCTTATCATCTTGTCATCCCTTGTCCTGCCCCCCTTCTTCCAAACTTCGGTTCGTGACTCTTCGGATTCCTTCGGGTGATGCTGTTGATCCCATCTTGCAATCCCCAGCTTGCCTAGCGTTCTTTGAGTATGTTCGCGATTCGTAGTAGGAAAGCTGCTCCTCTCTTGACAATTTTGCGCTGAGTCATTCCTCTAAAATGCCCATTCTGTCGATGCCAAAATACAATGTGCGGTGCTGGCATAAGTTGTAGATCGGGCTAGAACTCTAAGTTCCCAGTTACCTTGTTCAGCACTATTTTTCTACATTTAATTATATCCTATAAATTATAACTGATTCTATTGTTAATATCCATTTTTTATTTGTACTGCAATTTCATATCTTGCTTTTCATTGTTTGATAGTGATGAAAAACTGATTTTTGAATGAATGGTATAAATAAGTTCGCCCCTCGTTCGCGTTACATTCTTTACCGATATTCTTCGATTCCAGAAGGGGATTATCAACTTTTCAGGCCTCCTTCCTTGACTCGGATGTTTCGGATTTTTCAAATCTAGATTTACCAGAAACAGATGGAATTTTTGCCTCACTTGAAGAGTGAGTTGTTCAGACTTACTTTTGCTTAGGACACTGATGTCCCGTACCATATCCTTCCAGCTGCTAGTCCTGAGTGCTCTTTATATTGCCCTCTCCCCCCTTCAGGTCAACTCTCTCCTGAGGAATTGGAGAGCTATCGCTCCGTATAGCGATTCAGCACTGCGTGTTAGCGGCGATTTAGCATGCTTACAGTTTAAGCAGTCTATGGCTCTGTCCCACGCTACGGGCCTCAAAGTGGAAATTTGTAGACGATCTTCACTCTCACTATTCCAAATTGGTTTATAATAGTGAGTCCGTTTTTACTGCGGAATTTTCCTCGTCTCTTAGAAACGTGGCTAAGAAAGTTCTAATAATTAACTGTCGTAAATCTCAAGCCCTTCGGCCCTTCCTTTGTCGTACGGTGGGGGGGGGGGGGGGGGGGGGGGGGGGGGGGGGGGGGGGGGTGTAGTAAGCGCCGTTGCTTAGTCCTCGCCCCTTAGTTCGGCAAGGGTTGTCAGTACCACTTCGGGTGGCGGTCCGTTTCGTCTACAAACTAGGCACTTTTCTGGCCCCCTCTGTTAGGCCTACGAAAAAGAATAGTGGTGTACCCGATCGAAAAAAAAAAAACAAAATGAGTCCGGTTTTTCGGCATCTTCTTAGAATAGCAATCTAAATCTCTCTATGCATAATAGAACCCAAACGCTTTCGCATGGAAACCTTAGCCACGTTCTCAAATCGCCGATCCAACACGTTTTGGGAACAATGGTGAACAATATGGCCATCGATTCATTTAACTCTTACGCAACATTAGTTTCACGCTTTATTCCGTTATCGTCTATGGACTCCGGCCTATTGCCGCCACCGGACTATATCTGATTTCACCCGGAACTCGCTCGAATTTCGAATCGAATTACTTTCGAGTCCGGGTACTGGATTTGCCAGCTCGATCCTCGAATTTCCGGAAATCACTATAAGCACGTGTAACTTACTGACTGTTCCCTATGTTGCTATGAATACACATTCAATATTCATGTGATACTTCATACTTGAATTCACCATATTATAGTTCAATCCTTGCCATCCATCCTAAATTCCCTCATATAAGCCGTAATTATGTATTAATCTCACCATTAAGCCTGGATATTTTAATTGCTTTTTAGGATGAAACAAAAAATATGGCTTTTACATCTCACGCCACGAGCGTTGGAAACATGTCGGTGCATACGTGTACGCTATAGTGAAGGCACAATACACGCCTCTCTTCAGATTGAACTTCACAAAATAAAAAGCTTGATGACAGCTCACTTGATCAGGCAATGAAATCGCACATCTTCCTGCTTGATTATGTTTAATTTATTGGTCACCAATCAGTAAATATATCATTGAAATAAATTTTAGCAGCAGACTCTTGTATTCTTTACGTTTTTACTATTTGGCACATAAATAATGATAAGCATGATATGATATCGCAGACAATTTCGGAATCCGGCTCCACTAACGTGAACCATTTGCAATTTAGACTAGTGTAAGCGGTAACCTGCAGCTGTGAAAATGTCGGCCTTTACGGCTTTGACATAACGCTACGAAACACGGTTTTCGTTTTGGAAAAATATCTGAATCGTGTAATGATAAACAGGAGAACACATTCGCTACTAAAATCTAACGAGTTTTGCATTTTGGTAAGGTGAAAGGAAAGAAATTGTTAGGTAAGTTGGACGTAAAATAATCACAGCGCCATTCAGTGTGTTAGAAATTTTTTCCCATAGGGTTTGTACAGGTGCGCAGAAGACGAGTTCTCGGTTACGACCACCATTTTCTGGGCATTCTGCGCACGGAAATGTTTTCAGCCTGGGATAATTACATTCGCCGATTGGTTAATCTGTATTTTATGGAAATTTATCGGCGATGATTTTTTATTGATTGGCTAACGTGATACGGCGGCAGTTTATGAATGGAAATAGCCCCATCATTTTAGTACATTCACCCGAGGTGTTCCGCTACAAATTTAGTTTATGTAGCACATTTTTAAACACAAATTAAAATTCTTATTGGTTTTGGCAGTGCAAAATATACATTTGATTTCATAAATGGAAGGGTTTCCGAAATTTTTTGTGTCAAGTTGAATTTCTGCAATTTAATTTGCCACTGTTTGAACCAGTTGATCATAGTATATCCAATGAGTTCCTACTGGTTTGTCAACATGTGCCGCTTCCTTTCCAAGTTATTTGTACCTTTCCTTTATATTTTTTTTTTTTTTTTTTCTTCTTTTTTTTTTTTTCTTTTCTTTTTTTTTTTGAAACATATCAAAAATTTCGCGTCCCAGGTACCCGCTCGAAAAACAGTTCCGGGTACCCGGTTTGAGCGCGAATACCAGAATTATTTGCACCCTTACTGCTGGGCGCCTATATCCATAGACCTCAAGGACACTTCAAGTTCCCATTTTTATCATTCCACCACAAATGGTTGAGGTTCAAGATAAAACAATCAAGCCGTATGCCTTCCGTTGCATGCCATTCAGGCTGTCAACAGCTCCCAGAGGTTTCACCAGAATGGTAAATCGGTAGAGCGGTTCTCCGTCGTACGGGATTACGGACGAAACGCATCCTACCAGATGTTACCCTTTGTGTGACTTCGACAACTCACGTCTTGGGATGTTAGCTGTTCCCTCCTGCAGATAGCCGCATTCATGACCACGTTCCTCGCGCAGTCTTACGAGATATTTTTCTCTCCTTCTTTTCTCCTCCCCATTGCCCCAGCATTTTTAATTCAGTTGCAGACTGCGCAACAACTGTGTTTTCCAAGACCAGTACCTTACAAAGACAGTCTAGATGACTGTATATTTTAATGCTCGCCGACTGTATGATTTAGAATATTTCGGTTTTTATGAATTAAAGTCTAGGCCTAATGTGAGGAAAAAATTTGGATCCCGGGACTTGCCTTTAGTGCTAGAGCTTGAACAGCACCCCTTTACACCCCTGCAGTCAGCTTCCGTGACGCACCTTACGATATGTTAGTTAAGCGACGCTTTTCAGGTCGTCGCTGTCCTGAGTTAAAGCCTTAGGAATAGGGAATTTTCACGTTGTCGAGCAAAAGCGAGGCGTTACTTTGTATTTTCGCCCAAAGTTTTTGGACAAAACTGTGAGGAGTCCTTTAAGCATCTCATTGTTTTCTTCCATCCCTTATCAGACATCTATAAGGTTCCTAAAGATTAAGGTTGTCTGGGGGGCGCTCAAGGGGTACGGTATTAAACAAGCTACTGCTCGACCGCAAATTTGAGCAAACTTTTATGTCACATCATCTAAAGCCATACCATCCAGCAGATACATCACTATCTCAGGCTGTATAGTAGAAATGATTAGGTGAGCGAAGCCGTTGTTGATCAGGGGAGGCCTTCAGCTCACTCAACCCGCAAGGTTGCCACTTCCATGGCTTTATACAGCTCCTATCCAGGATATTGTCAAATTTTGTACCTGAAAATCCGACACGGGTCATCAAGACTACTTGCAGGACATGGGTTCATGACTCTGCTCTATTGAGATTTGCTACTGCCATTCTCTACTCATGACTTGTACTGGCAAGTGTGTAGATAGAATGTGTAGTTGTGTATTGTGTTTTGGACAAGCTATTAGGATGTGATAGGTGCTATCAGTCCTAAGTGAATATTCTGGCTGGTCCTCTTATGTCCAGGGGCGTTATGACACACCGCTTTCAGACCATTGTTTGCTCCACTCCTCCTCGGGGTCGGTGCTACTCTAGCGTTGCACAAGTATATTTGCATCATCTAGAAGTATTTTCCCCTCTGCAATAGGACTTAAATGCCTTATTGCAATATGTCTAGAAGGAGGTGGGAAATACTTACCTAATGTGCATTCCCTACCCTCCCCTCCCCTGAGCAAACGATTGTCTCAGTTTGCGTTCGGGAGAAAAGATGTGAGTTAGGGAGGGTTGGGCAATGGCGGTACTGATGGTTTGTGGGGAGGATGGCGGTTATGTCATACTTCGGTGGTAAATTTATATATAAATTTAGGAGATATTCGGCTCTTCGGAGAAGAAAGCAATCCACGAAGTATATTGCATCATAGGTAAGTATTTTCCCCCTCTCTAGACATATTTGCAATAGGCATTTAATATCTTTCGATGCTCGGTCCCAAAAAATTAGCTTCATCATATGACTTTTTCATTTTTGTTGAAGAGGTATGGTCCTAATCTTCCCCAAAAAATCCAGTTTGAAAACCAGGTCGCTTTATAGTCGAGAAATTGATGTTTGGTTGAGAGGTCATTTGTAAAACAAGGTCTACATGGGAAAGTTATGTAGAGTGGTTGTGATTCCGTAAGCATGGGGGGGGGGGGGGGGGGGCCTCATGAATGTAAAAATCACAATGGATCTTCTGTGACCCCTGCCAAAAAATCCTGTGCAAAAATCCTCCTTGGAAGCATTTACAGTGTACGTATATTAATGTTATAATGTGGAGAATTTCGGCGTATGTAGCAGAGAATCCATTTGTTGGTCATGGTGCATTGTGCACTGAAACACTCTCGCCTATATACAATGGTGGAGTTAGTATTTTGCGCATGGGGCAGAAGTTTTTTCATGAACGTTGATTTTCCAACAAGGTCATCATGGTCATAATCGCAAAAACCATGACTTATTAAGCTGGCAATAAACATTTGGCATACAGACATAAGGATGAGATGAGGCATCTAGAGGGCGCAGGACCAGCAAGGTTTACAACGGAGGGAAACCATTTGATACGAGCAAGATTAATTCTGCTGATGTACCAGACACAATGGATTGGCGACTGGAAGGTAAGATCATTCAACACTTATTACATGGATCATGGTGACATAAAGTAGAAACAATTGGTTAAAGACAAACTGAACCAGGAAATTTGTGAAGCAGTCTTATAGTATTATACAGATTAGGATCAAACAGAACAGATCAAAACAACTCATACTCGCTCATATTTAACCCCAGGGCACTTCTGCCTTTTGGTAATTGCATGTTATAGTCATCCAAAAGTTTCTAAAATATATAACATTGATCTTCTTTAGCACTATGACCATTTAACTATGGTGCTGATTTATAACTCATACAGCAGGGGTCTCAACCAGCGGCCAATTTAGTTAATTGGCAGTTAGTAGTCAGGTGGTTGACTTGTTGTACATGTACATCCTTCAAAATACTTCAGTGGTATTTTGTTCTGCATCGAGCGTGATGTGCGTAAATAAGGAAGTGATTTTGCTGAATTCTGTTTGGCTGATTATTGCTCATGACAATAGTGCGAGAGTGGCTCATACAAAGCTCCGCCCCTTTTATGCGTTCGTGGTGACTGCTGCATTGGGTATTGCGCCGATTGCGGAAATGTAAATTATGGGTCCTCTCTATTTGATGGGTAGGATAAAATTTTGTTAGACGATGCCATTATTGAATTATATGAAAGCAAGCACAGTAAGCAGTGTGTGTTTACCCAATGGAATCAAACAATCATCATTAAAAGCAGGCTGTATGATTTCAACCTGCGTTTTGTATTTCATTTTATAGAATCTCAAACAGTAATTCAGAGATGTAACTTTTCCGGAAATTTCCGGAATTCTGGCTATTTGGCCATAAATTAAAAAAATCCATAAATGCAAAAAAAAATTTATTTTTTTTTTACATTTTTTTTAGATCAAATTGTTAATGATAGAGGTAAAACTGCATCAAAAACCAAGTTTTAAGTACCAGTTTATTTTGGAGAAGGGGGTCTTGTACCTTAAAACATGTTCCGCGTAGCTCCACCGGATGATACGCTAAAATTTGACCTTGCCGTCGGTTCAAATTTTGGATTTTCAGGAAATGGGACAACTCCTCTGTTACATCTCTGGTAATTTGAGGGTTACTTTGGCTTGAAAGCATGTTTTTTATGAGAGGAGCATGTCAGTGGCGGATTTAAGGAAAAGGGCCCTGTCAGCAGCTTAAGGTGGGCCCCTTTAGCGTCCCGAAGCGACGTAATTTATTGTGACTATGGGTTGTCTGAGGGGCCCTGAGAGCAATATTTTAGGGGGGCCCTGTCAGCAGCTACTGACACTGCTGACTCTTAAATCTGCCACTGGAGCATGTGTGTTTATATCAGTGACTCAAAGGTTATTGTATAAATTGAAAAAAACATCAAAAGTTGAGTCTGAACAGTGAACTTACATTTTCTTTCAAACAATTCATTAAAGTATTTTAGAGATGTTGAAAGATTTAAGCGACACCAAAATCTCCGGTTTGGTAGTATGAGTATTTGAAACAAAATCAACAATCAGAGCACCCTTCATTGAAGACAACTATCAAATCTGTTATCATAATGCTTGCTGGTTCTTGGTTACCTCTAGGTGCTGTAACTCAAGTAAAAGATCAGGCCATCTGTGGTTCTTGCTGGAGCTTTGGAGCAACTGGAGCCATTGAAGGGGCTTACTTCCTTAAGGTATAAGAAGCTAGTCCAAGTACATACTGTTGTCTGACTTTTAGATCAGCATATCATTACTCTGTATCATAGAGTTTGCAGAATTGAAGAGTGTGCTTTGAAGAACTACATGCATCAGGGTTCACATTGGTGCACTTTTTCAGTGGTGGACGCACGTTTGTCTAGATAGAGTAAAATTTGCGTCCATGTGGACACAAAAAATAAAAAACTATACACAATAAAATCACAGAGTTTGCTCTGGCAAATGTGCTAGCACTACTGTATCATTTTCATTTTCAAATAATTATTCTGTTACTATTAAATACATGTATCAAATCTGTGAAAATAAATATAAGCTTAAATTTGACTGTATTTGCATCTGTTTGTGTCTGCAAGAATTTGCAGAAAGCACATAGGGATTACTCTGGTCGTATATCTGTGTGTGTACGTGTCTGTGGTCAAAATGTTAACCCTTAATATATTGCATGCCGTATGAGTTTCGTAAGGGCTACAATGATGTTACTTGGTGGAAAGGAGGGGGGTGGGGTGGGGTGACATATCGGTGACCTCATGTGACCTTGGTGACCTCATGTGACCTTGGTGACCTCATGTGACCTTGGTGACCTCATGTGACCTTTGGCCGTTCACAAACCGTGACGGCAGACGACACTTGCGGTCCAGGGACCGCGATGTATTTTTTTAAGTTCACTAACCCTCTCACTGTCCCAAAGGGCAACCAAGATACTCCAGAGTTCTTTTGGAGTTTAAGGGTCATTAGGGTAATTACTTTTCAATATGCCCAGTCTAGGTTTTGGAATTGGATGTTTATGGATTGTTTACAGTAGTGTAAAAGAGTTCTCAAACCTGTGTTAAAACTTGACATTTAGGTAATCTATAACGCATATAATTTTAAGTGGATGCACTTTTGCAACCTCAGAAAAACAAAATTGCGTCCAAGTCACGCACTATTTTTCAAATCCTCGTGTGAAACCCTGACATGCTGTGCAGAAGATGGGATTCAACCATGATGCAAGTGATTCTTCTGGAATGTATTTTTATCTTGCAAGGAAATGGGCTTTAGCCACTGAGCACGAAAAAAAAAATGTTGACTCGTCAGATGCCGAGAGTTATAAATCCTGATGAACCACATGGCATCATGTCGAACCTTTTACAATACAAACAGCCTGATCTTGTCAATAGACAATTCAGAAATTTAACCAGCGATAGTTAAGTAGGAGCTAAACAGGGGGCTATTGCATGGTGGGTAACTGAGTCACGGTCAGGGTAGGTGGGTTCAAGGTAATGCAATGGCAAACCGGGGGGGCAGTGTGGGAATCTTTCCCCCATATATTCTGTAATTATAATATGAGGAGAGTTTAATATTATGGCAACACATTCTTCAACATGCAGTTTATCCGTTAGGGCTGCCGAATTCCAATGGGGTGGTGGCACAAATAGAAAATTCTTTCCTTAGATATTTTAATGTAGTGTTCCACCCGTTTTTATTTTTAGAATAACAAAACAAGAAGATTCTCTCAGCCAAAAATCTGATGGACTGTCCTGGGGGACTATGGTACATTGCTTGCGTGGTGCGTGAAGATGGAGAGCATACAGTACATACAAGAAGCAGGGGGTGATGACAGAGGAAGAACTGATGTTGCATATATGGCGACAGGTAATAAAAGGACAAAGTTGTGGCATTTACTTTACACAATTGTAGAAAAATCATGGTTTCTCACTGAGTATAGCCCACTGGTAAGGGTATTAATCTTTGGTGCTGGGACCCCACTTGCGGGGATTTAATTCGGTACTGAATTCTGGATTTAATATGTGCAAGAGCTATTGATAAAAATTGGATTTGCTTTCCTAATATCCTGTTCCATTTGCACTTGGGCAAAATGAACAATTGATAATACATGCAAGTTAATTTAAACATTGATGTGTATTTGTCAGAAAACTATATGTATTTTATTACCCGTGCAGAATGGGTTAGTCACTACACTTCATCCAGGCGGCAGTCAATCAAGAGCTACACCAGGTGACAGGGGGAGTCAGAAGGAGCTTAAGCAGGCCATAGCTATGCATGGTCCTGTTGCTGTTGGAATAGATGCCAGCAATCCAACATTTGGCTTCTATTCCCATGGCGCGTACTATGATCCTAAGTGTGGTGAGTATATTTAACCCTAACCTGGACCGGGTCGTGTTGCCGGCCGGCCCCCAACATGCAACGAGGGGGCATATCTATTTTTATTTTTAACGGCCCAGATGCCCCGAGAAGCCAAAGTTTGGTTTAATTGCATCTCGGCCGTTTTTCCGGGACAGGAATAAGTAGAGTAAAGTCAATAAGGCCAGTTGGCAACGAAAACACATCGCCGTCTTTTCCGGAAAGGACGGCCCAAATATGCAAACAAAAAAACATCGCGTATTTCCCGGAAGACGCCAGATGCAACGGAAAAAACATCGCGAATTTTCCGGAAAGGACGTCCCAGATGCAACGAGAAAACATCCGCCGTCGGTGCGAATGCAATAAAAACAGGGGGATTAATAAATAAATATTTAAATAAATAAAACATGAATAATGATGCGTAGCACACACTGATTGCATGAAATTGTAGCTTATAGTTCGACAGTCGTGAGGGGCGCTATTACGCTAAATCATAGTCGTGCGTGGCCCTATTACGCTACGTCTATGTCTCCGAGTTTACGTCATGCATGACGTTTAGCATATTAAAAAAATAAGCTTATCGAAAATGTGGCGCTATCACCATCACAAAGCGAATTGTCTATGGGAATTTGTACACAGTGTCACGCCTGATGAAAAGCATTGCGCCTTCTGCGGGCAAACCGTCCGCAATGCAGTGAAAAGCATCGCGTCATTTCCCGCTAATGACGGACCAAATGCAACGAGGGAACATCGTGTTCATTTTTCCGTAAAGACGGCCCAAATGAAACGAAGGAACCATGCGTCAGTTTCCGTAAAGACGGCCCAAATGAGGAACATCCGTCATTACCGGTAAGACGGCCCAGAGGCAAAGAGGGCCAATGAGAGTCATTTGCGCGACCAAAAAAAAATAGTTGTTGACGGCCGAGATGCAACGAGAAACTTTCCGACCGGTCCAACATTTTCGTGCGTTTCATTGAATCTCGGCCGCTTTGAGGGTTAAGGCAGCAGACAAAATACCCTCATCATTCACTGCCCCCCTTCCTCCCAACTTATGCAGGGACTAAGCAATACGGGACACATGGGGGGGTGGTTGGGCGACATATTCGGGCACTTTTAAGGTCATTTGGAAAAATGCTTAGCATGCTAGATAAAAAAATGGCAATGTAAGAGCGATGTGTGATGGGAGTTGATGCGATAGGAGAGGGACTTGATGCAGAGTTGGATTTGAAGAAAGGCAATGGACCGGTTGCGAAGGCGAATCGTGTACGTTGGTATGGGCACGTCTGAGGGAAGGGATGAGGGGCATGTTTTAAGAAGGGCTTTTGAGTTGAGGTGGGAGTGTTGGAGGAGAGGAAGTCCAAAGACTTGAAGAAGCAAGTGGAGGAGGAGGGAGAGTAGGAGGTTGGTGTGAGGTGGAGGATGCCATGAATTCGGGTGATGAAGGGGAACGGAGGGAGTAAGGCAGAGGTTTGCTGACGAGGGTGAGGTGAATCGGCCACCCCGTTCACAAGGGACAAAAACGATTTTTTTAAAACTTGGTTTTTTGTACTATACTTGTTCAGAATGATCCTTTAGGATTGGGGTGTCAGAGATGAGGCAGTCGAGGGATTTTTGAAAAATGCTTTTGGTGTCAGGAATATTAAAAGTAAGAGGTCATCTAGGGGTCATTTAAGGTCAATGGACTGGGAAGACTTAATCAGCAGTTTGCTAAGATACTCTTTGAGGTATGACATATGTGTATCAGGGATCATAGGTTCAGGATCATTTGACGTCTGTAGACTTATCTTTCACTTTAAAGCAAGAATTCCTAGAAATTTACACAGTGTATTGACACTTATTGGGTTGATCATTGATAGGTGTTCTTAATAACAAAATTGCCATTTATATGGCGCCTCTAAAGAGAAAACAGCACCTTCCAGCAAATAATTGCAAACAAAATTAATAAATAAACATGAAATACGCATAATACAGATATAAACAGACAAATCAAAATTAACATTTAAATATCAGGGAAATAAAAAAGTAAAGGATGTGCCAAACAAGCTCTTGCCACAGAGTGACCCATTCTCTCTTTCCTTAGCGCTGGGGCCAGACTACTACGTATTATCTTGCTGGCGGGGGGGAAGTGAGGTCAACCACTCTTCCTGCACAGTGAGTCTGTCACCTTCCCAGGAATAACTGGATGGTACCCATTTATAGGTAAAGCGCCTTACTCCAAGGGGCAAACACGTGACTGCAGTGGGGCTCGAACCCACAACCTTTGGAGCGCGGCGAGCGCTCAATATACTGGGATATACCTGGAATAAAACAACAGGAAATAAGTCGTGTATCTTGCGTACAAAAAGGGACACTGCGTGAGGGTTACTGAGTTATAATCTCTCCTTTATTTTGTTTTAGGGAAAATACCACAGATGATATCTCGACCCATGCAGTGCTTGCAGGTGGGCTTGGTTATGAGGAACAACACAGCTATTGGCTATCAAGAATTTCCTGGTCAACCTACTGGGGCAATAATGGCTATGTCATGATTGATTGGAAAGGACAACAACTGTGGTGTCGCTACAGGATGCCACATTTGTTACTCTTGCCTGATGTCTGTTAAGTCAAACCTAGTATAGCACAATTCTCTGCAAAAATGTTATATATACTATCTATACGCATTGATATCTTGAATGTAATGATGTATCTCAAAGGTTTGTCGTGTGTGTGTGGTGCATGGTGTGTGTGTTGTGCATGTGAGCGTAAAAGGTATGCGTATGTGTGTGTGTTACATGAGAAGAAATGCTGCACCATCCAGGGAATCAGGTTACAGTGGAAGAGAGTGGAATGACCTATATAGTGCAGAGGTAAATATGGATGTATCTTTTTGATTAAAATGTTCGACAAAAAGGACAGTGAAACGGCTTAAGTAAAAGAAATAACGCAAATGTAACATTTTCAATTTTCTTCTTTGGGTTGATTGACAAAAAAAAAGGCATTAGCACTGCCTGATAATAATCTATCTACTGGGCAAGAGTTCTATATGTACCCCTCTTTAAATTTCTAATTGTGTTTATTTTTTGCCTTAGGATTAAGGGTATTTTGTTGGTGTCCAGTAGTAGTAGTAAAACCAAAATGTTTTAAAATCGTTTGTTCCCCCGCAAACCGGGGGTGGCCGGATTGCACTCACATTCGTAGCAATCGCCTTACTCCTCATTCCACTTCGCCCGATTCATGGCATCCTCCAATCCCCTCAACCCAAACCCTCCTACTCTCCCTCCTCCACTTGCTTCCTCCAAGTCCTCTTTGGTCGGCCCCTCGTCCTCAAACCACCACCTCAAAACTCAAAAGCCCTTTTTAAAACATTGCTCCTCATCATTCCTCAGCACGTTTGCCCAGTACCATCTACACCATTCACCTTCGCCAATCGGTCAGCCGCCTCTTCCAAACCAAACATCTGCATCAAATCCTCAGTGTTCTTCCTATCCACAATTCCACCACCACACATTGTCTCACCATGCTCTCTTTGCCCTTCTAAAATCCCAATTCATTTTCATCAGGCACCATGTTCTCACTCCCATCAGCATCACTGATCTCCACAACTCCTTATCACCATCCCGTCATCTTCAAAGGACATCTTTCCCAAGAACAACTCCCCAAATTCTCTAAACTTCACCCACCCATACCTTACTATGGCTGTCACAGCCGCCTCACATCCACTACCGCAATAATCCTTGCACCTAGGTAAGTGAACTCCTTCACTGTTTCAAACCTCATCACAACAACTTTTCCTACCTCCTTTACCACACTCACTCAAATCCCTTCTTGCAATCTTCCACACACAAAGTCCCTCCAAACTTGGGTCCCACTCTCTTCATGCTTCGTGAAGCTCCATGAATCCATTTCCCACAGTTCTAACACACACTGAATTTGCCCTCACCCTCTTTCCACATATTCCACATGGGTCCACCTTACTCACTAACAACCTCCCCTCCTCCCCACTCACCATCACATTAGTCTTCCCAAGGTTGACCTTCAGGCCCTTACTTCAAAGGCTTCTACCACTTCCAAAACTTCTCCCTCAAACCCCTCCATTGTATCACACATTAAAACGACACATCAGCATACAGCATCTCACTCATCAAACATTCTTTTGCATCTACGTAACCACATCATCCACAATTGCAAACACCATCGGCGACAGCACAGAGCCCTGATGCACACCCAACCTTCACCTCAAAACTCCTCGGACAAATCAAACCCCACTCTAACTCTTGTTTTGATCCTTCATACCGACTCATCAACGCTCTAACCACCACTTTGGTATGCCACTCTTCTCATTGCCCCAAAGGACCATCACTTCTCGGTACCTATACAAAGCCTTATCCAGGTCCACAACGCACAATATACAGCTTCTTCCCTTTCGCTCGATATTCCTCTTGTCCTCCTCAAATGAACACTGCATCTATGGTTCCCTTTCCCTGGCATAAAACAAAGTGCATCTCTCCAATTTCACTATCCTCCGAATTCTATTCGCTAGTACCCTCTCCACAATTTCAGCGCATGCCCCAACAACTTCACACCCTATACACGCCACAGCTCCTGCATCCCTTTCCCCTTAAAAATTGGAAACTTAAACACACTCACAGGCCACCCACGGCATTCCTTCCTCCATCTAACACCCTCGACACAACTTCCCTCATCACACCCATATCCCTATCTCTCCACTCGCAATTAATATATCAACACTCAATCCGAGGGTTCAGCAGCCTTTCCTGTTTCTTTCTCCAATTGCATTTAACAATTCTTCCTGACTGACTCTCTCACCTGGCCCTTCCACCAAATCAGCCTCCCACACTTGATCCCATTCATTCTCCTCATTTCATGATTTTCCCATATGCTTCCAGACCCGGCCTCTTATCTTTCTCACTGAAGTTCAACGTTCCATCACTTCCTCTCATCCATCTTCCCCGTCAACATTCTTTTCTTCTTTTTCATTGCCTTACTACATTTTACACTTGTTTGGGTGGTTGTCTCCCTCAAATCAATCACCCCCTTCTCAGCCTCCTCCTTTCCTAGCCCTCGCCACCACTTTCTTTGCTCGCTTCAATCTCTTATACCTCACTTATTCTCTCCGATGTACCATTTCTCCCTCATTTCCTTATATGCATCCTTCTTCCTCCCTATCGCCTTCCTTCACCTGCATCATTCCAACCACCCCGTATCTTTCCTGTCTCTCCTTCCTTTCTTTTCCACACACACTTCAACACAAGACCTTTAAAACCCTCCTTTAAAAAACCCCCACAGATCGACAAATCCCCCCACAAAGCTCGCCCCACTCCTCATCTCCAAAAATTAATTATTGTCTCTCTTCTTTCAGCTTCCATTACTTTCCTCATCAAATTGCCACTACCTTCCTCACCACTTTTTTTAACCTCCACTGTCCACATCCGGGCAACCACCAACTATTGTTGTAATTCCAGGGGAATTTACCTTAACATCTTCAAAAACTTTCTCCTCTCTTTTCCCACAAGACACAAAAATTCAATCTCTGACTAGTTCCTCCTGAAACTAAAGGTCACTTTTCCTTTTGTCCTCTTCTTAAAACCACGTATAGCCTATGCACAATCCCTCTTCTGCATCACAAACCCCACTCTAACAGCATCCTCCTTCAGGTTTCTCTCCCACAAAAACCCGTTTCCCTCCGTTGAAACCCACCCCAAAACACCATCGAGCCCTTTTCCCAATGTCCATTTGTGAAAATCACCAATCACAGAGAACTAATTCACCCCCACTTTGCATATCCCCCATTCCCCTGCCATCTCATCATAAAAAATCTCCTCCTTATCTTTTAAGACCATTAAACTTAATTACAAAGAATCTGTTACTGTACAATTTTTAAAGGGGGGGTACAGGAACTCTCTCCCCAATATTTAACTGCCTTCAGCATTTGACAGAAAATTGCAGACGTACTAGTAGTTTTGATTTTAAGGGAAGGATGCTTCGTTGTTTAGATTTTAAGGGAAAGCTGCTATATGTCATTAAAATATTTCCTAAACTAGTTTTTTATTTAAAAAAAATGAAATTAACTTGTCTAAGCTTAAACAATATTTGTAATTTTGAAAGAAATAGTTCCTAAGAAGTAGCTTTACGAATCCAGTTAAATGAATTTGTGGTAATTAAAGGAGGAGCCGAAAGAAGTTGAAAAAAAAGCAAAACTATATGTAATATGAGAATAAGCTTTAGCCATAGAGGATGTTAAAATGGAACAATGTCTTTCCTTGATAATGCTGTGGTTGTGTAACAAAGTTATACCTTTAGGCCAAAAAAAAATCAAGTTTGTTTCTAGTAGGTAGTCCGAAACGTAAAAGCAAATGCGCTTTAGTTTTAAAAAAAAAAAATTTGAAAAGAATTTTCCTCAGAATTGGCTCAAATTGGCCAATTGGCCAATCAAAACACTCAGTTGCAAATCTTATTTGACTGTCAAAGAGTGTATAAACCAAAATAGCGATTTGGGATCATTTACATATTTTATAAAAATGAAATTTTCTGTGAGCTATATTTGTCCAAAAATTGCAAATTTTCTCAGTAAATAAAAAAACCCACAAAATGTGGTTAGAATGGTTCCAAAATCAAAATGGCCTACTGGGAAACAATTTTTTTGGCCTTAAGGCAACAATGGTTATCTTGGCTTATTCT
The DNA here is from genome assembly GCA_023653785.1 of Ophioderma brevispina. Classification (NCBI taxonomy): domain Eukaryota; kingdom Metazoa; phylum Echinodermata; class Ophiuroidea; order Amphilepidida; family Ophiodermatidae; genus Ophioderma; species Ophioderma brevispina. The sequence goes on along the minus strand of JAMKCH010040563.1, from coordinate 2,047 downwards.
GAAGAGCCTATCAAATCTCACAAATCAGCTGTGTTAAAGATCAAGAATTGTGAGGGATTAAGTTTCACCTGAACCAAGCAGAGAAAAAATGACTGTCCTCAGCTCTCTTCATATTGTCACATTGTACTTGTTTTGAATTTGAATGTTTTCAAGGGAAGAGGGGAAAGAGAAAAGTCAGAAACTCTGGTTGGTCTCGAACCAGGGTCCCTTCGGCTCCCATGACCGGGAATATCACGCTACGGCGGTGTCGCTGGCCCGGCCAGCGATTTCGTGCCCATATGTGTCTTCGTTCGATGGCGTCATTGCTGCATCCGGGACTTAGTGCATTTTTTCTCATTTAGTGCATTGGTGGCATTAGGGTTAGAGTTGATAAATCAAAAGCTGGCCAGCCAGTCTCAGTGAATTTGAATTTTACATCATTTGAATCAGTGTTCAGAAATCCTTTTCTATATTTAGTGTAGTCATGTGAGGAAACTTTAATCTGAAAATGTACAATGTATATTGCCATACATCTTAATGTCTAAAATCAATCTTCCTTGGAAATTGATATAAATAATATAAATTCTTGTGTATTTATTAGTTTAAAGAGACATGAGGAGATTTCCAGAAAGAAGCGCCCCCAATTTTTGTCCAACCCCGGTTTTTTGCATATTTGGAATGCTTACCAACGTATTAGATCACACCTGAAGTGAATTGGCCGAATACGCCGTCTTTATGTAATAAAATGATGATTTAGTACTTTCTGTCGTGCACGACAGAAAGTCAAAGCATGGTTTTCTATGGGGACGATGGCGATAGCAGGCAAGTTCAAAACAAGGTTTGCGGTTTTCTTTTGTACTTGTTTGTTCAATAAACCTTCGAAACGTTCTCGGTAGGTGGTCTATGACCGATCCAGTGAAAATTGAGAGAAATTTGTATCCTCAAAAAATCTCCTCCTGTCACTTTAATATTATTACTATCAACATGCAATATTCTATAATATGAAATGGGTGATAACATCTGCTATACATCACTAATGCTGGGCTTTTCAACGCTGTCCTTTCCACCTTGGGCACACGCAGAGAATCCCTTGGAGAATACCAAAAATGTGCCAACACTCCTACCAAGCAGTACAATGCTAAGTGGAATGCAAATTATTGGCACGGTACATTCACACGTATTTGGACAAATAGATGTCCAAATATGTGTGAATGTATGTATTTGGACAAGTAGATGTCCAAGAGATTGTGTGTTTGATTATAGTATGGCAACATTTCTATACCTCAACCACTGACCTCTACACATGGATAGCAGGTCTGAGTGGCCGAGTGTCACAACAGGAAGTGCTTTTCTACCTTGGTAATATGGTGGGAAACAATGCATACACCTTGTCAAAGTTAAAGGAATTTTGTATAACAATAGAACATGTGTGTGGAATATGTGCACCAGCAGGTGTATGCATTGTTTCCCGCCATATTACCAAGGTAGAAAAGCAACTTCCTGTTGTGACACTGTGTGGCAGCCCGCTATCCATGTGTAGAAGTCAGTGGCCTCAACGTACACATACTCTACCGGCTGGAGGTCACAAAAACAAGGATGCTGTAACATGCCTCAGGTGTTCTATTGAAAAAAAAAAGAGGATGTATTGATAAAACAGAATATGGATTAGAGCCCTGCGGGGCAAGATTTTTTTCACCCCGACCCCGGACTACCCCGGTGTATCCGTCCCCGCACCCGACCCGATAATTTAAGGGCAAACCCGCCCGACCCGGGCCGGCTAGCTTTTTTAATGGACCGGACCGCCTCTTTTATAGACCAGACCGGATGCTCACGTCAATTCCCCGGTAGAACGAGTCCATGTGAACTATGAAGTTTTCAGATTCAATTGTCTTGGTGTTACCGCGCTACTTGGTATTTACGTTATTAGTTCGTGTCCGTATGTAAGGGAAACTGGTTCCCGTGGGCCTTTCGTGTTTATTTTCTAATTGCATTGGATTCCAATATACATTAACCACTTTATCAAATAATCAATGGTGCCAATTTTTCTGAGCATTTATAATATATTATT
>JAMKCH010040562.1:0-48083 GCA_023653785.1 Ophioderma brevispina | reverse complement strand
TTTAAATATGTATTTTATTTGATGTGGCAAATAAGATATTGTAAAAAGACAAGTGACTATATAGCCTATTAATAGAGAGGCAATTGTCTTTTCACACTATATTTTATCGTCATATCAAATAAGAAACATAATTTCTACTACCTATTTGATTTTTCACTTGATCTTGGAGACATTGTAATGAAACTGTGATTTTTTTTGTACCCAACTTTGTATGTCCTGGCATAAGAGTAGAGACCAATGTTTACCATTTCACAAAAGTCAAATTCTGTTTTGTATTCCATTTTACAAAAACGATTTTCACCCGATTTTCTGTTAACATGAAGAATCAATTAAAATGACCATATTACAGTCTAACGTACCTGTGGATAGATTATCAGTCATTGAGTCATAGTGTTCCCAAAAGTTGACCTTCTATGCCCGACTCGTTCGTTGTTCACTAAACATCTCGAGATTACAACAAACAATTTGAACAGGACAAATGGTATTTGAAAGCTAAGATTGTGCCTTTTGAAGTTGATTAACCCTAACCCCACAAAATCTCACAAACCACACCAGTGGTACATATTGTGAGACTTTGTGAGATTCAGTGATTAAACACTCTGCACTAAGCTATTTGTGAGATTTTGTGAGATTCAGTGGTTTACAATGCATGGACACCAGTGTGATTTTGTGAGATTCAGTGATTTATGTGTGATAGATATCCTTCGCTGTATGGTTTTGTGAGAGTCAGTGGTCCCCTTGGGAAAGTGTCTTTGTGGGGTTAGGGTTAAGTATCATGTCACAACTATATTTTGTAAAATGGCAAAGGGGGCACTTTTCCACTGTAGATACCTGCTGTATAATAAGCAAGGGTTTACATGCATCGTTGATGCTCTCGTTTTTATTATTTATGTCAAGGCTAATCTAAGCATTAACAGCAGTTATCTAATTAGTAACGCTGACGGATTGGTGCCAAGATAGCGATTAACCTCCCTTTTGAAACTCTGCAAGTCCTGGTTTGATACAACATGAGCAGGAAGGGCATCCCATAAGCCTACAGAGAATGGGAGACATGATCTTCTGTATAATAAGCAAGGGTTTACATGCATCGTTGATGCTCTCGTTTTTATTATTTATGTCAAGGCTAATCTAGGCATTAACAGCAGTTATCTAATTAGTAACGCTGACGGATTGGTGCCAAGATAGCGATTAACCTCCCTTTTGAAACTCTGCATCCCATAAGCCTACAGAGAATGGGAGACATGATCTTCTGTGGGGAGGCCAAGGTGGACCCCCTTGATACTTTCACATCAAGGTCGTGAGACTGACTGAAGCTCCTAAGGCGAGGATCACGAAATCATCTCATATGGATTAGACACTCAAAAGATCCCTCCCTGTTTTATTTGGGCACAAATAGCTTGAAATGGAAAATAAAAGGTGAATTGTTGATTTTGTCTTATATATTTTTCATAGAAAACATATTTTAGGTCATTTGGATCAATTCAAATAACTGCAACCCAGAAATATTTGGCATTGTCCTAACATTATTTAATATTCGGAGATCAATAGAGGCAATGGCAACTTGCCCTTGTTTTGTCCATTTATCTCTATCACCAACTACAAAAGAAGAAGTGCCAACTCACTTTTGCTGGGCAATCCCTGTGGAAAGTTAACAATTTCAGAGAAACAGACCATTTTTAAAGAAATCGATGCAATATTCCAGATTTAAAACCTTTGGTGATGACCTGACATTTGAAACGATTTTTTGTCTTGTATCTCCATAACAACACGTTGTAATTAGTACAAACTATTACCGTGTTTAATCCTTGTGACAATACACACTTTGGTTACCCTTTTTAGCAACATATCCAGCGTTTTTCATTTTTGACCCCTGTATTATGAATTTTCCCCCCTCCCCTGGATTCCGCCCACTCAAACTTCACGAGGGGCGCCCCAGCTAAATTAAATTTGTTCATTAACCTATCATAGAAGACAAATCCACCTAGAATGATCTCTGGATACTCTGCTCTCCCCACGGTCACCACCGAATGCCCCACATGAACTAATAGGCTGAATTTCCTATTGCTCCTTAAACGAATTAGAAATTTCACAATTTTTGTCCCAAGAAACCTTTCAAACGTACATTTTCAATGGGAGATTTTGATAGAAAAGCTTTACAACACAACCAGTGGCAGGAGATTAAGAATTTCACATTTTTAGGGACATCTTTGTTTATAACATCTCTTGTTGCAACCTTTAAAAATCTTACTCAGAAATTTCCCTAGGATGCCGCCTTCAATGTTCTAACAAATCACATTTTTTGGCATACTATTTGTATCTAAGGCTTGTCCAAATCAATGTATAAAATAGCTCAGCTCAAATCAATGTCCTTCCTATAAAAAATAACAACACACTTTGTTATGAATTTCCGGATCTGGATTTTTGTTATCCTATAGTACTTTTCTACTACACATGTATAAAATGTCTACTACATACTACAGTCAAAACCAGAAAGCATTTCATCTCATCTCAACTTTGGAATTCATATTTAGGTATGTTTACAGTTCATTTAAATAGCTTAAAATGTTTGAAAAGGATTAAGGGTTGTTGAACTGATAATAAGTAATTTCGTTCTTGATGTGGTTATTTGAATTTGGTGCAGTATTTAATTTCTAAGGTGCATTGTGTGTGTGCATATGTGTTGTTTGTGGTGAGGGTGTGTGTGTGTGTACATGTGTGTGGTGTGGGGGGGTTGTGTGTGTTGTGGTGTTTGTGCGCCGACTGTGAAAGTTTCAGCCTTTTCTGTATCCAGTTAATATTGGGGTACCTTCCCCTCCCCCAGGTGTTACAATTATTCAACGTAACTCTTTTGTGCATAGTGTCTAGGGCCTTTAAAAGTTTTGAAAAAGTAAAAAAGGTTGTTTGAATGTGAAAACTGATATTTCGGCCTCTACATAAAAGTTCGTTCTTGGTGTGTTTATAATGCACAAACAGTACAAAGTGTGTGTCGCCCCTAAAAATAGTATCAAGGTGGTAGAGGATCGTAAAACTTATGTCAATTCAGGTGAAAACCAAATTACACAGATGGCTGCGAAAAACCTACCAACCATGTTTGATGTGTTAAAACTGGTACTACTCAAATGAATTACACTGTTACATTTGACCAAGATAAACAAGAAAAGAAATGTTTTAGACTAGATATGTGTCATATTGACAGATTTGTAATTTTTGTATGAACAAAACATACTCACTAACTATAGGGAACCCCATAATTATGCGTAGTAAATGAACGATTGTAATTGTGAAAAGATCACACAATACTTTGAATCTCAGTTTCTCCCTCCAAACGGAATTTTATGCGATACGAATGGCTACCGTCGCTGAGTTTCTCTCTCTCTTCTTCTCTTTCCATCTTTCCATTACCAACTCTACAAAGATAATATTTGGACAAAGTAAGAACTATAGCCTACACGGTACATGCTTGAGTTATGTTCGGAACCAGCATGTTTACTGGATTCCGTACTTGAATCAAACACAGATTATGAAATTGGGCCAATAATATAGACGAATAAAATAATCAAAAAATAAATAAAACCAGAAATTGAAATTAATACCCCCTGATTGGTGAAATGAACCAAATAAGAGAATAACTTTTGCATTTAAATATAAAATAGAATGCCATATTTGCTGTATTGGAATACACAAAATACTGTAAATTTTATGTCCAATTTCAAGGCCTATGAACCCAATTTAAAAAGAGGAGATTGTATCAAATTATGCATGCTGGAGGACCCAGTACACCCTTTGTCATTTGGAACTGATCTTATCGGGCTTCCATATTTCTACTTGTCAAAATTCAAAATACGTAAGTTATTGTGTGTATCACGCTACAGAATTCCTGTGATCACCACAAACATAAAATAATTGCATTGGTGCACATATTTTAAAATTTCTAAGTTGCAGCGTGTGTGTGTACGTGCATAGGAGTGTGCTGTGTATCCTGTCTTTGTGTGTGTTGTTACCGCGCGCGAGTGTGTGTTTGCCGACTGTGCAAGTTTCAGTCTTATCTATAAATGGTGATCGTTTGAAAAGTGTTTTTAGGCCCTGGTAACTTGCATACAATGTTGGCCTTTTAAATTAAATATTTGTGCTTCAGAACCTGGGGTTAACTTATTTCCTTCACTAAATAAACCATATTATTTTAACAGAAAAGCTTTGTCCCCACATGGAAGGGGTGCACATATTTAGAAAATGGAATAAAATTTCAACTGAATTTTAGTTCTAGAATATACAGTGACCATGGATAGACATAACCTCAATAAATATGCTCAAGCGAACAAATGGAGCTAATGATATCCAATAATCGGCCCGGAACACACACTTCACATTCTTTTACAACTGGTCCATTGTTTTGTGCATGCGTTGAACAATTTCGAATGATTGGTCCTTGCTGCATTGGTGAGTTCTGTCCTTGTTCGCGATAAAAGAAATCTTGAGATTCACTTTGTGTTTCATTAACTTTTGACCATTATGATTAATATTTTTTTTTTTTTTTTTTTTTTTTTTTTTTTTTTTTTTTTTTTTTTTTTTTTTTTCGAAAAGAAAATGTAACTGGACAAAAATTCATGAAAGAACAGCCCATGTCAAGGGTTTGACCTAATTTGTGCATAACCTAATCCTAAAATAACTAAATCCGCAAGTTTCTGTGTCTTTACAAACCATGAAAACCATTTTCTATTCTTTAATTTACCAAGAAAGACAGTGGTATTCAGCGACCTACATTTTTTCTAAAATCATCAAGCAAGGTGAGTAGTTGCGCTAAAGGTCAGAACAGATCAATAGCTCAATAACGGAGTCATACCACTTATATAGCTTTGAAATCTTTTCAACAGTGTGGGCAGTAACAATGGACCTTCATACCATGTTGAGAGAAGATTTGAATGTTTTTAAGTTGATTGTTGAATATCATAGCTCTATTGTTCGCTTGAGTTACGTGTAAAAATTGGTCTCTGACATTCTGGAAGTAAAATTGAGTTGACATTTATTCATTTTCATAAATAATGTGCACTCTTTCATTTGGGGATACAGCTTTTTCCTGTTTACATATATTTTCCAAAATTTTAGCACGAAAAGAATTTTAGGCTGTAGCAGCAAACGAAAAGATCGTTAAATCGCGAACTTATCGTGGCCATTTAAATCGATTGGGGAATGAAAATGATGCACTATTTTCGAGCTAATTTACGGCATTCAGTGATTTGCCACAAATCGAAAATCCAACAAATTATCAAACAGATTTTTGCATGTCTGTAACATATAGTAGCCTACCATAACCCTACACAAGTGCAAGGCTGAAGCAACCAAAATGCAAAATCTCTTGATATGTAGTCATTACTGTCCGTACGGACACTTCATCAACGTAATTGATGAGATTCCATCATCGTTGAACACTGCCGACTGCCGGGTTCATTCCATGCCAAACACCGAGGTTTGGAACCCACCCTCTCAGAGGTTGTTCCAATTGCTATCAAATGTTACATTTTATTGTGCTACGAGGTGTCAAAAAAGGAAAAATTCAAATGCCATTTTGTTTCAAAGTTACGGGCCGCTTAAAGAAGTTTATGACTTTGCCCAAAAGTGAGCTTTTTCAGAAGACCATGATTTGATGGAGCATCTTTGGTGGCCTTTTTCTCAGTGATTAAACAATGTGAGATCTTCACTTTTTCTGTGACTACTAATTAGCTAGGTCTAACAGTCCTTCTGGAGAAAAAAACAATTGTTTTAATAAAATTTTATGGGGGTTAAATATGGCCCCTTTAATTATCTGGAATTTATTTTGTGATTTTTGCAGAGGCCCTATAAAATTGTGATTTTAAAAATACTTTTATATATAATCAGTAATTTGCCACTTGTTGCAACAATAACAATTAACCTTTAATCTTTAATTGACAACCAAGCGCTTGAAATGTTAATACTACTTAGTTTTCTCTAGGTATAAATATTCCACCAAACGCTTGATAATAACATTGACGTTAAAAATTTCAAGGAGAAATGTTCATCCAAACCACCTGTCACAGATGTTCCGATTATAAATAACACGCATATATTCGTATATTTTGGTCTGTAAAACTAGATCTTTTGCAGCTGCTGATATTCGCGGAACAGACATTTTTCATTCACATTTCATCCAAAATTATTTGTATTATTAATCCATCATTCATTGAATTGATGGATTAATTGTCAGCGAGAGCGGCAATGTTTTAATGGTCGGCTCTTTTTGCGAAACTAGTCGGCTCGTTTTATGTCCGGGTGCTGTTTTTTTTCCCCAAAATTCGCAAATTGTTCTGGAGGTATGGGGGCGTTTCGCCGTAAGTGTTTTATTTTTTTTTGGAATTTTAGTGCCGGGAAGCATTTGGGTGACTTTTGTATCTTTTTGTTGTCTAAGTAAGTTGTGGACACATCTGATGTCATGCTTTCGTCTTTCTCACTGAATTGCATTGGTTTATGGGTGCACCTATTAACCGGATTCTATTGGGGTTCTTCGGGCGACTTCGGGGCAAAATGAATGGTGATTGTGTTCCAACTTACCAGTCTACCAGTGCTTACTCAGGGACCTGAGTTCAAACCAAGTGCGAGCTCATTTGAACTTTTGAGTAGATTTAGTGTAAACAAATTTCCCTGGATGAGGTCGCCCGACTATATAGAGATGACCCAAACAAGTTGTTTTTAATTACTTGAGATCAGACTTCAGTATGTTAATAACTCGGGGTATTTTTGCAACCAAGTCCTCAAAGAATTTCATTTCCAGCCACAGTATAATTTGCCTACTTCTAAAGATAAACAGACAAAACGAAAACTTCAAAAATAGTAAGTCCGTACCTTACTCAAATTTGGTATCGGGGTTCGTCCTTTGCAGAAGGCAGCCTTGTTTTCCCATTATGGCATTTATACTGACTTTCACTCGTGTTTATGGTATTAGGATGTGTGGAAAAAGTTGGGGGTTGTTGGTTGTTGGTTTTCAGACGGCAAGTTTAATTTTTTAGTTTATGTTATTTGGTTATATTTTTGGAGGGTTTTGCGAACAATTTTGGTGGTAACGCTTAGAAACCTTATCTGGTTGTCATTATTAAGTTCTGTTGGCTGGCTGTTTTTCTTGCATACAATGGACAATTTTGCTGGGCTTGCTGCTACCATTTTATCCCAATCTGCCCAGCGTGGCTGTTTCCGTCTAAACGATGTAACACTACGTTGACCGTTTTAAGAGGCAAATTAAAGGCCCTGAACTGTGAAAAAAACGCAGTTCTGGGCATATGATAAAGTGTCCCTTGAAAGTTGAAGGCACTTAATATATAGGTTTTTCTAGGTATAAATATTCCGATCCTATAAAAATATGAATAACAAAAGTGAAACTGTTGAAAACCAGTTCGCATTTATAAGTGGTCCTTGAAAGTTGAAGGCACTATTAATATATTAGGTTTTCTAGATATAAATAATTTTTTTAATTTTGTCGAATCATCCTATAAATTATGATAAACAAAAGAGGGTATTCACTTTCGACAGCGGTGGGCATACTTGACTGTCGTAATATTTTTAATAACCCTTACAAACTAAAACTGGGATACTATATTCTATTGCGAGTTGGACGACACAGCACGCTTTTGGCCTTACTTTTGATGATTGACGGTTTTAAGAGAATTTGTGTGGCCGGGACGGTGCTTCACTACATGATTGGCCTTACATTCTGACTGTTACCTTTTAATATCCCGCTCGTTGAAAAGCGGAAAATGATGAAATAAGGTGGCGGACGCATATCAAATACTCAGTGGAAATCTTTGGAACACATCTTCTGCCAGAAATACAATTATACTTTTGAATAGGATATCCTAAAAAATAGTTTCAACAAGATTCAGCGGAATGGTCAATAAAATCTATTTTTGATAGAGGACTTCCCTCAAAGTGGCCTGAAACATACGACAATTACTAGAGAATTTAAAAAACAACCCGTAAACCCCGCCAATTTGGCTCTGCAGCCAGTAATGTCATGACCATTACCCTCTGATTCCTTATTAACGTGAGCAACCAAGCGTCAATGATTGCTGTAAAAGAGATGCATATAACGATTGTTATCTGGCTTGCTGCAATTACAGATCATTGTAAGGCATGCCGTGGGAACCTGGAGTGTGACTGTAAACTGTTTAGTGTACATTTTCCAATTACCACCCCAATTCACACGTAGTCAACAGAACACTACCCAAGTCTCATATTGAGTATGCATAGCGTGGCCTCTAATGACCCTATATGGCCTTTGACCCCATGTTTTCAATCTACCTAATAAAACACTAACCTTCCTGAAACTAAAATGCTATGACAAACTAACAAGGAACCCCACTGGTCCATGCAGGACTCTTACTGATATGCGCAGAAAGACCTATATACGACCCATGTGCCCCCTTTTGACCTCTAATGGCCCCATGTGACGCCTTTGGAACGCCATTTGTCAAAATCTATATTACTAACTAAAAGAAATCAACTTGGTGGGCTTGTGTCCGGCTAAATGTGTTTTTTCACAGTTGTTTTCACCGTCCTTTTTCCATCGGATATAAATTTTTGGTGTGGTGAGAGCTCTTCCCGACGTATGAGGTTTTGTGGTCAACGATTTGAAGGGGTCATTTTTGGGGTCAAAGGCCCATCCAGGGGGTCTTTGTCGGCGAACTGGCCGTGCTTTGACGATGGATTATGAGTTTTTTTGGTTTGGTGGTGAGTTTTTTCGCCGTAAATTTTTATGGGTCACATTTTCGAGTGGTCATTTTGGGCAAAAGTCATTCAGGGGGTCATATTGACCGATGATGGGTGGTTGAGATAAAATAAAACGTAATACAGTAAGAGAAAAATAATCCACATTCTTAGGTAAAAAGATAATAGTCTTTGGTTTCTGAATAGTTTTTCTCCCGACTTTCGGATGGACCAGCCCAGCAAATATTTTATATTTAATAAACCTTTTTAAAAACACTGCTATAGGCTATGCTGTGTCTTAAGTGTTAACAAATTAACTCGAGTGGTGCACAGGGATAGGCTTACAAGAATAATGACCTGTTTGTGATTTGCTGTTTGCCTTTTTGAAGAGATTGCTCCACCATCATGCTATTCGTGCAAAAGGGTTAGGTTATAATTATTTAGTCCTGGTTTTTGTGGACTTTGTTCCCACTGACGTCCCTAAACGGGGTCTGTCATAAACGGCGGAGCCTGTCAATTTTTTTCGGGAAGCTTTATTTGTAAGAGCTCTATCTCATGGTGCAGTTCATTTTGTAGATGTCTCCGTTTTCAAGTTAGGAGCCTTTAAGTTGACTTTTACTTCGACTTTTCCACATTTCATATTTTTTTTTTTTTTTAATCTCCATCAGGTACTAGTTCCTACTGACAGTTCCTTAATGGGGGCTGTCATACGAGCACAACGGAGCCCTGTCAATTTTTTTTTTCGGACAAAAGCTTTATTTTAAAGAGGCTATCTCATGATGCAGTTCAACCTTGTAGGTGCTTCGTTTTCAAGTTACGCACCTTTAAAGTTGACTTTTACTTCAACCTTTTTTCATGTCATTCTTTTAAAAAAAAAACAAATCCACATGGGACTAAGTTTCCTCCTACTGACATTCCTTAATGTGGAAAAGCTTTCAATCAATTGATCTTTAAGACATATCCATTGGCTGTATCACTCTTGAGGAGGTATTAAACGTGAAATGCTGCCCTCGCTATTTTTTTTTTTACATCCTCCCTGATTTCCAATCAAATCTCTCCGATTCCAAGATCAAATCTCCCGATTCCAAATCTCAATGTTGGCAGCTCTGCAAAGGGGCAGCCAGGGGTCGTTTTGGGTAACTTAGCTGTGCTTTGACCTATAGATCTGAGTTTTGTATGGGTTGGTAGAGTTTCGCCGTACAAGTTTTGTGGCATGTTTTCAAGGGGTCATTTTGGGGGTCCAAGGTCATCCAGCGTGGGTCGTTATCGGGTAACGTGGGCTGTGCTTTGACGTATGATATGAGTTTTGTATGTGGTAGGTTTCGCCATACGAGTTTTTGTGGTCATATGTTTTTCGAAGGGGTCTTTTTGGGTCAAAGGTCCTCCAGGGGTCGTTAGCGGGTTAACTTTGCCGTGCTAATTGGACTTAGGATAATGAGTTTTTTGATATGGTGGTAGGTTTGCCGTACCACTTTGTGGTCACATTTTCGAGGGGGGTCGTTTTGGGGTCAGAAGTCAATTTGGGGTCCCATTATTGGTAATTGGCGGTTTTCATACCCTGCTTTGACGTATGGATATGAGCACCCGGGTGCAATTCGGGTCGAATACATTACCTTGGTTGCTGTTCTGAAAACATTCCAGTATAATACTCATCTAACGGTATACTCAGCTAGTCAAGCCCCACCGCGCAAGCGCGGGCTCCACACTAGTATATACAATTTTAATTTCTGCAAATAAATTACAGTGACCACCAAACATGCTCAAAGGAACTTGTAGACTCATATAGTTAGTACACTTTGCCCTCTAAATGACCTAAATACCTTTGCCCACGTCAAATACCTTTGCACAAATCCCATATATTTTATACCGTGGTCGTCTGTCCACTGGTTTCTTGGGTTTCTGACTGCATATGTTTCTGAGACCGAGGATTGCCCTCCTGCAACTTTGGGGTGGTTGCCCTGCCCTGCCCTTGACCTGACGAAAACCGAGTCTGTATTGGTTAGTGGATCAAAGGTCATCAAGGGGTCCTTCAAAGTCAAAGGAGAGCCCAATGGGTTTTTAAACTTTGGTATATTTTAGGAGTACTGGTTGGCTTGGTCGAGTTTGTTGAGGATGAAAAATTTTTAAAGGTCATGGCAAGAGGCAATGTCCTCAGGGGTCATTCAAGTCAAAGGAAACGCAAAACCCGAGGGTCAATTCAAGCCAGGTGATCGCAAAACCCCGTGATAGCCAACTCCGATGAATCGCCGTAGTAAAATCACTATTACAGAAAAACCCGGTCCAGAACTCTTATGGTAGGATACAGAAATGATGACCCTCTTATGGCCCATATGCCCTTTTGACCTCCAATGACCCTACTTGACCTTTGACAACCCCCCCTGACCCCAAATATCTAAACATTCTTCCAAGTTAAGGTTTGATACAACCATGAGCAGGAAGGGATCCATAAGCCTACAGAGAATGGGGAGCACATGATCTTCTGTGGAGGCCAAGGTGGACTTGGGAGACTTTCACATCAAGGTCGTGGACTGACTGAGCCGACTAAGGCGAGGATCAACTGAAATAGCTCATAGAGATTAGATACTCAAAAGATTCCCTACCTTTTATTTGGGCACAGAAATAGCTGAAATGAAAATAAAAGGTGATTTGATTGCTATATATATTTTTTATCAATAGGGGAAACATTAGTAGGTCATTTGGGCCATTCAAAGGATGCAACCGAAATATTTGCAGTGTCTAACATTTATTTAATATTCGGAGACCAATAGAGGTGCATGGCATTGCCATTGGTTGATTATCTCGATAACCAAATACCAAGAGAGTGCCACAACTACTTTTCTTGCAATCCCTGTGGAAAGGTAACAATTTCAGACCATTTTTTTAAAGAAATCGATGCAATATTAAAGATTTAAACCTTGGTGATTGACCTTTGACATTGACGATTTTGTCTTGTATCTCCATAACAACACGTTGTAAGTAGTACAAACTATACACTTTTTTAATTTGGAAAACAAACACTTGGTTTTCCTTTTTACCAGCAATTGCCAAGCGTTTTCATTTTGACCCCATGAATTATGAATTTCCCCCTCCTGGATTACGCCCACACCACTTTCACGAGGGCGCCCCAGCTAATTTGTTCATTAACCTTCACAGAAGACAAAATCCACCGAGAAATGATATCTGATCTCCACGTCACGGAATTGCACAACTGAATAATAGGTTGGATTTCCTATTTGTTCCTATACGAAGTTAGAAATTTCACATTTTGTTCCAAAGAAAACATTCACATCTCATCATTTCAGATGGGGATATTTGGATAGAAAGCTTTCCACCAGTGCAGAGATAAGGAATTTGCACATTGTAGGACATTGTTGTTTGAAAATCTTGGCACTTTTTAAAAAACGACTCAGGAAATCCTGATGAAATCGCCCTAAAATTTCGAACAAATCACATTTTTGCATACATTTGTCTACATAAGGCTGTCCAAAATCATGTATAAAAGAGCTCAGCTTCAAATCAATGTCCTTCATATCGAAATCACAATTTAATGAAATTTCCGGATCTGATTTTGTTATCCTATAGGACTGTTATACTACACAGGTATATAAAGGTATACTACATCAAAACCAGAAAGCTATTTTCATCTCATCTCAACTTTGGAATTCCGGATTTTAGGTATGTTACAGGTCAGTTAATAGCTTAAAATGTTTGAAAAGGAATTAAGGTTGTTTGAAACTGATAATAAATAGTTCGTCTTGATGTGGTTATTGAATTTGGTGCATGTAGTTTAATTTTCTAAGGTGCAGTGTGTGTGTGCATAGTGGGTTTGTTGAGGGTGTGTGTGTTGTACATGGTGTGTGTGGGGGGGTGTGTGTGTGTGTGGTGTGTGCGGCCGACTGTGAAAGTTTCAGCCTTTTCTGTATCCAGTTGGGGTGACTTCCCCTCCCTCAGGTGTTACCATTATTCCTAACTAATCTTTGAGCTAGTGTAATAGGACATTGAAAGTTTGAAAAAGTAAAAAGGTTGTTTGAATTTGAAAGCTGTATTCGGCCTCTACATAAGTTAAGTTCGGGATGGGTTTTTGCACAACAGTACAGTGTGTGTAGGCCTAAAAATAGTATCAAGGTGGTAGAGGATCGTAAAATTTGGTCAATTCATGTGAACCAAGACACAGATGCTTGCGAAAACCTACAAAGGGTTGATGTGTTAACTGGGTCTACTCAAATGGAATTACATGGCATTGACAAAGAAAAGAAATGTTGTAGAATAGATAGGTGTCATATGACAGATTTTGATTGTGTTATGAACAAAACATACTAACTCTTAGGGAACCCCATAATTAGGTAGTAAATGAACTGATTGTAATTGGAAGGATTCAAAACAATACGTGATCTTCAAGTTTCTCCAAACGAATTTATGCGATACGATGGCTACCTCCTGAGTTCTCGATCCATCTTTTCCATTACAAACTTACAAAGATAATAATTGGACAAAGAAAAAAAAAATAGAACTATGCCTACGGACAGGCTTAGTTATGTATGACCAAGCATGTGTAATAGGATTCCGTACACTGATATCAAACAAGATTATGAATTGCAAAGAAATAATAAGAATAAGAATAATAAAAAAAATGAAATAAAACAAAGAACATTGAAAGTATACACCATGATGGGGAATAGAACCAATAGAGAATTAACTTTTGCATTACATATAAAATAGAAAATGGCCAGTCTTTGCCTGTAATTGGGAAATACAGCAAATACTGTAAAAATTTTAGGTACCTAATTTCAATGGCCTATGACAAAATTTTAAAAGAGGGATTGTATTCAAAGAGCAATGATGGACGGACACAGTACCACCCTTTTCATTTGGAACACTGAAATTCGGTTCCATATTTCTTAATTGTAAACTTGAAAAATAAGGAAGTTATTGTTGTGATAACGCTACAGAATTCTGTGGATCACGCCAAACAGTAAATACTTGCATTTGGTGCAATATATTTTAATTTCTAGTTGCAGCGTGTGTGTGTACGTGCATATTGTGTGTGTCTTGTGTATCTGTATTTGGGGTGTGTTAGCGCGCGAGTGTGTGTTTGCAGACTGTGAAAGTTTCAGTCTTATCTCTAATGGTGATCGTTTGAAAAGGGTTTTAGGCCCATGGTACTTGATACAATGTGGCCTTTTAATTAATTATTTGTGCTCCGGACCTGGGGATTACTTATTGCTTCACTAAAATTAAAACAATATTATTTTAACCAGGAAAGCTTTGTCCACACATGGAAGGGGTGCCACACCTTATTAGAACAATGAATAAAATGTCAAACTGACTTCTTTTGAATACAGTGACCATGGATAGACATAACCTCAATATGCTCAAGCGAACCAAATGGGGCTAATGTACTCAAAATCGGCCCGGAAACACACGTTCACATCGTACCTCGGTCCTTGTTATTGTCTATGCAGTTGAAAAGATTTAGATGATATGGTCGTGCTGCATTGGCGTGAGTTCTTTCCTTGTTCGCGATAAAAGAATCTTGAGATCTACCTGTGTGTTATTAAAACTTGACCATGATTAATATTTTTTTTTTTCGAAAGAAACTGTAAAGGGACAAAAAATTTTTTTTTTCCCAAAGGAAAGAAAAGGCCCAGGGCAAGGTTGAACCTAATTTTGCATAATTAAATCCGCAATTATTGGTCTTTAAAAACCATGAAAAACCATCTTCTATTCAAATTTACCAAGATAAGCAATGGTATTCAGCGACCTACATTTTAAAAAAATCATGAGCAAGGTGAGTATGTTGCCATTTATGTCATGAACAGATTACAAGAGCTCAATACGGGAAGTCATAACACACTGATAATAGCTGAAATCTTTTCAACAGTGTGGGCAGTAAAAATGGACCTTTCATTACCATGTTGAGAGAAGATTTGACGTGTTTTTAGGTTATGTTGAATATAATTAGCTCTATTGTTCGATTGAGTTTACGTGTACACATTGGTCACCGACATTAGGGAAGTAAATTGGTTGCCATTTATTCATTTTTCTAAATAATGTGCACTCTTTTCATTTGGGGATACAGCTTTTCCTGTTTACATAATATTTTAAAAATTTTAGCACGAAAAGATTAGCTGTAGCACGAAAAGATCGTTAAATCGCGAACGTAGCGTGGCCTATTAGAATGATGATGCTACTATTTCGGCTTAGTTAAGAAGAAAGGGAAGAGAACTTATTACTCACACCCCATGCTTCAACCTTCCCATCCCCCCTAGCATCCCCTTCCTCCCAATCACCACCCTACATCCCACTCTCCCCCTCGCTCACATCTCCACCCATTCCTTTCTACCCCTAACCATGCCCCCGCCCCAATTCCTCTTCCGCACCCCTCACCCATCTCCCCTCTACTACCCCATCCAAACCACCCCAATACACCCCCACCACCCTCTCCCCCCCTCTTCACCCCTCTCCCCCCACACTCACCCCACCCACCTCCCCCTTCCAACACCATCCTACTCTTCGTCGTC
Source organism: Ophioderma brevispina (assembly GCA_023653785.1). Classification (NCBI taxonomy): domain Eukaryota; kingdom Metazoa; phylum Echinodermata; class Ophiuroidea; order Amphilepidida; family Ophiodermatidae; genus Ophioderma; species Ophioderma brevispina. Next base: position 32,853 of record JAMKCH010040562.1, on the reverse strand, counting down.
CCTCTCGCCCCCCCTTCCCACCCCCTTAAATAACCCCCTTTCTAAGCACACCACCTCGCCTTATTGCCTATCCACACTCACAGTCCCCTTCTCAACTTCTACATCGTACACCGCTATCCCTCTCCCATCATGTCGTCCACCGCTTCATGCTTCTTTCACCTGGCTCTCTACTCATTCCAAATCAGAAATCAAACAAATTATCAAACAGATTTTTGCATGTTCTGTAACACTAAGGTAGCCTAACATACCCTACAAGAGCAAGGCGAAAGCAACCAAAGGAAAAACTGATAGTAGTCTTAATGTCAGTACGGACCTTCATCACGTAAGTGAATGGAGAGCCATCGTTGAACACTGCCGGGGTCATTCCATGCCAAAAACACCAAGGTGTGGAACCCACCTCTCAGATTTTGTTCAACGTGCGATCAAATGTACATTTTATGGTGCTTGACTGAGGAGTGTCAAAAGGGAAAAATTCAAATTCCATTTTGTTTAAAAGTTACGGGCGCTTAAAGTTTATGACTGTGCAAAAAGTGAGCTTTTTCAGAATACCATGATTGATGTAACATCTTGGTGGCCTTTTTCTCGTGATTAAACAATGTTGATCTTCATTTTCTTGTGACTACTAATAGCTAGGTCTAACAAGTCTTCGGAGAAAAAAAAAATGGGTTTAATTAAATGTTATGGGGGGTAAATAGGCCCATTAATTATCTGGAATTGATATTGTGATTTTGCAGGCCTATAAAATTGTGATTGAATACTTTTAATATATAATCAGTAGTTGGGGGGGGGGGGGGGGGGGCCCCAACTTGGTTGCCACAATAACAATGAACCTTAATCTTTAATTGACAACCAAAGCCTTGAAATTTTAAATACTTGTCTCTAGGTATAAATATTCAACCCAAAGCGCTTGATTAATAACATTGACGTTAAAATTAAAGGAGAAATGTTCATCAAACCACCTGTCAACAGATGTTACTATTATAATGAACACGCATATTCGTATATTGTTGTCTGTAAACTAGATACTTTTGCAGTGCTGGATATTCGCGGACAGACATTTTTCATCAAAAAAGTGTATTATTAATCATCCAATTCATTGAATTGATTGATTATTGTCATCGAGATCGGCATGTTTTAATATGTCGGCTTCTATTTGCGAAACTAATAGGCCGTTTTATGTCCGTTTTCCCCAAATTGGCAAAGTGTTATGGAGGTAGTGGGCGTTCGCCGTAGGTTTATTTGGGAATTTTTAGTGACGGGAAGCAATTGGGTGACTTTTTGTATTTTTTTGTCAAAGTTTTTGGACATCATCTGATGTCATGCTTGTCGTCTTTCTTACTGAATGCTATGGGTTATGTGTGCTACAGTAACCGGTTTATGGGGTCTTCGGGGAAAATGAATGGTGCATTGTGTACCAACTACCATATCTACCAAGGGCTTACCAGGACTGAGGTCAAACACAAGTGCGAGCTTCATTTGACTTGAGTAGATTTAGTGTAGAACAAAATTTTCCCTGATGAAGGTCGCCCGACTCTATAGGCTGACACCAAAGAAGTTGTTTCCTGAGATCAGACTTCAGTTAGGTTAATAACTCGGGGTATTGGCAAACAAGTCTCAAAGAATTTTCAGCAAAGATATTTGCATACTTTAGTAAAGCAAAACTTCAAAAAATAAGTTCCGTACCTTGAAATTTGGTATCGGGGGTATCGTCCTTGCAGAAGGAAGCCTTGTTCCCATTATGGCATTTATTCTGACTATGCATAGTGTTTATGTATAGATGGGTGAAAAGTTGGGGTTGGGGTTGTGGTTTCGACGGCAAAGGTTTAGAAGTTTTAGTTTATGTATATTGGTTATATTTTGGAGGTCTTGAGAAACAATGTTGAGTGTTACGCTGAGAAAAACCCTTATCTGGTTGTCATTATTAAGTTTTGTTGGCTGTTTTCGATACAATGGACATGGCTGCGACAATGTCCATATGCCCAGCGTGGCTGTTCCTCTACAACGATGTAACACGCGTTGACCGTTTACGGCCACCTTGAAATGTTGAAAACCAGTTATGGAATTATAAGTGGTCCTTGAACGTTGAAGGCACTTTAATATAGTAGGTTTTCTAGATATAAAATATCGATCCTATAAATATGAAAACAAAAGTGAAAACTGTTGAAAACCAGTTCTGGAATGTTATAAGTGGTCCTTGAAAGTTGAAGGCACTTTAATCTATGAGGTTTTCTAGAGATAAAATTCGATCCTATAAAATATGTAAACAAAAGAGGGTATTCACTGCGACAGCGGTGGGCATACTCGGAAATTTTAATAACCTTACACTGGGGATACTATATTCTATTGCGAGTTGGGACGAAAAACACGCTTGCCTTACTTTGAAGGGTTTTAGAATGTGTCGACGGTGCATCACTACATGATTGGCCTTACATTCGACTTTTACCTTTTAATATCCCGCGTTCGTTGAAAAGCGGAAATGTTGAAATAAGTGGCGGTAAGCATATCCATACTAAGTGGAAATCTTGGAAAAACATTTGCCAGAAATTAATTACATCTTGGACTAGGAATATCTAAAAATAGTCAACAAGATTCGCGAAATTGTCACTAATAATCATTTTGATAAGGGATATTCCCTCAAAGTGCCTGAAACATACGAAAATTTATAGAGAATTAAAAAAAAACACGCGTAAACCCGACAATTTTGCTCTGCTATCAGTACGTCATGACCCCTCTGATATCCTTATTACGTGTGCAACCAAGCGTCAAGTATTGCTGTAAAAGAGTTCTTCCTGGGGGTTTCTTCTCTCCCGGGGGGGGGGGGGGGGGGGGGGGGGGGGGGGGGGGGGGGGGGGGGGGGGGGGGGTGATGCATATCGATTGTTAGCTTGCTGCATTACAGATCATTGTAAGGCATGCGTGGTAACCTGGAGTGAATGTAAACTGTTTCGTGTACATTTTCGATTACCTTCACAAGTAGTCAAAGACCACTGACCCAAGTTCATATGAGTATATATAGAGTGGCATCTAAGGACCCTCTATGGCCTTGGACCCCATTTTGTCAATCTACATAATAAAACACTTATGAAACTAAAATGCTATGACAAAACTAAGGAACCACTGGGCCAGGACTCTTACTGATATGCGCAGAAGGACCTTATGATGACCATGTGCCTTTTGACCTCTAATGGGCCCATGTGACCTTGACCCCATTTGGTCAAAAATCTAATATTTACTAAAAGAAATCAACTTTGTGGGTTTGTACGGCTATGTGTTTCACCGTCCTTTTACATAGGGATATGAATTTTTGGGTGTGGTGGTAGAGCTTCAGCGTATGAGGTTGTGGTCACGAATGTGAAGGGGTCATTTTTGGGGCAAAGGTCATCCAGGGGTCGTTGTGGTAACTTGGCGTGTTGACGTATGGATATGAGTTTTGGTTGGTGGTAGAGTTTCGCCGTACAAGTTTTAATGGTAACATTTTTCGAGGGGTCATTTGGGGTCAAAAGTCATTAAGGGGTCATTGAAAATGATGGTGGTGTGAGATAAAATAAAACGTATAAAAAGTAAGGAAAATAAAGTAACCATTCTTAGGTAAAAAAGATAATTAGGTCTTTGGGTTTCTGACATAGTTTTTCTCCCGACTTTCGGATGACCAGCACAGCAATATTTTTATATTTAACTTTTAACTGTATAGGTTGCTTGTGTCTTAAAGTGTTAACAAATTAACTCGAGTGGTGCAAAGGGAAAGGCCTACAAGATAATGAACCTGTTGTGATTTGCTGTTTACTTTTTGAAGATTGATCCATTTTTCAAATTGCGTGGGGGTATTGTGCAAAAGTGTTAGGTTATAATATTTTAGTGCCTGGTTGTGGACTTTGTTCCCACTGACAGTCCTTAAACGGGCTGTCGGACGGCGGAGCCCTGTCAATTTTTCTCAGGAAAGCTTATTTTAAGGGCTCTATCTCATGGTGCAGTATATGTTTGTAGATGGCTACGTTTTCAAGTTAGGAGCCTTTAAGTTGGACTTTTACTGCGACTTTTCATTTCATATTTTTTTTAAATTCCATAGGTACTAGTTCCCATTGACAGTTCCTTAACTGGGGGCTGTCATACGGCGAGAGCCTGTCAATTTTTTCGGGACAGCGTTATTTTAAAGAGCTCTAATTCATGATGCAGTTCATAAAGTATGTAGGTGGCTTCGTTTTCAAGTTACGAACCTTTAAAGTTGCCTTTTACTTCAACCTTTTTCATGTCTCTTTTAAAAAAATCCAATGGATCTAAGTTCCTACTGACAGTCCTTAACTGTGACGCTTTCAATTGATCTTTAAGACAATATCCATTGGCTGTATCCTCTTGAGGAGGTATTACACTGAAATGCTCGCTATTTTTTTTTTAATCTCCTGATTCTAATCAAATCTCCGATTCCACGATAAATCTCCCTGATTCCAAAATCTCAATGTTGGCCGCTCTGGCAAAGGTCATCCAGGGTCGTTTTTGGGTATGTAACTTAGCTGTGCTTTGACCTAGGGATATGAGTTTTGGTATGGTGGAGAGTTTAGCCGTACAAGTTTTGTGGCATGTTTTCAAGGGGTCATTTGGGGTCGAAGGTAATCCAGGGGTCGTTATCGGGTAACGTGGCTGTGCTTTGAGTATGGATATGAGTTTTGGTATGGTGGTAGAGTTTCGCCATACGAGTTTTGTGCTCATGTTTTCGAGGGGTCTTTTTGGGGTCAAGGTCATCCAGGGGTCGTATCGGGTAACGTGGGCCGTGCTTTGACGTATGATATGAGTTTTGATATGGTGGTAGGGTTGTGCCGAACCTTTTGTGGTAACATTTTCGAGGGGTTCAATTTTGGGGTAGAAGTTCATTAGGGGTCATTATTGGGTAACTTGGCGTGTTTTCATACCCATGCTTGGCTATGGATATGAAGCACCCAGGGTTAATTAGCGAATACAGTACCTTGTTTCGGTTTGAAAACATTCCAGTATACTCACTAACGGGTATACTCAGCTACTGCGAAGACCCACGCGCGCGCGGGCTCAACATAGTATATACAAATTTCTGCAAATTATTACAGTGACCACAAAACATGCTCAAAGGAACGTGTAGGACTCATATAGTAGTACCAGTTTGACCTTAATGACCTAAAATACCGTTGCCCACGTTCAACCTTGCAATCCATATATTGATACGGTGGTTGTCTGTCAAACTTGTGTCTGTCGGACTGCATAGTGCTCTGAGACCAAGGATATGCACCTTCCTGCAACTTGGTGGGTGGGTGCCCCTTGACCTTACGAAAACCGAGTCTTGTATTGGTTAGTGGATCAACGGTAATCAGGGGTCATCAAAGTCAAAGGAGATCCAATGGGGGTTAACCCATTGGTATTATTCATGCGAGACTTGGGTGTGGTCGATTGTTGATGCTGAAAATTTGAAAGGCATGGCAGGGCATCAGGGGTAATTCAAGGTCAAAGGAACCGCAAAACCGAGGGTCATTCATCCCAGCAGGTGAGCGCAAAAACACAGGTGATAGCCAAATCGAGGATCGCCTAGGTTAAATATACTATTAAAGAAACCACCGGTCCAGAACTCTTATGGTAAGTACAGAATGACCTCTTATGGCCATATGCCCTTTGACCGCCAAAGACCCTACTTGACCTTGGCCAAAATATCTAAACATTTTCCAAGGTTAGTTGTATAGCACCAAAACTTGCTAAGATAACCACTGGCCAAGACCCTTGGGCTATTTGTCAATTGACCTGTAATGACCCTACAGGACCTTTGACCCCACAATAAACATCCCGACCATCCCAAATTGATGGATTACTGCATCAGTGATGCACTCGTTTTCATTTTGTATCTTCTAGTGACAAACATTTTGTCAAAATCAGTACATTGTGTTCAAGTTATGCGGTATCTGTATTTTATAAATGCATATCAGTTATACCGTAGAGGTATACCTGTATGATTATACCAAAAAAAATAACTCATCACAGTATGATAGCATTGACCTAGGTTAAATTCCAAAAAAAAAAAAATTTTTTATTACGCCTACTGTGAAATCCGGCAGTGGCTTATCATTTGAAGTTTGAATATTACTCATTTTACATTATTTTCCACATTCGTGCAATGGTCCAGGCAGTTAGATGGTATACTTGGATATCCATATTACATGTACAACAGTGAGCAGTGTGTTGATGTGTGCATAATCAATACAGGCCTATATTGTAGATTTATTTTACGGACTTATTTACAATCCATTGGCATTGTAATTGATATACAATTAGGCTGCATTCAGAGGCTTGGCTCGTATGGATGCAAACATTTCGTACTTATTCCTCTATACTGACCATAAATAAAGGACCGCGCTGAGGTTATAGGATCCGGCGGGGAGGGAGAAAACTGAGGCAAGAGAAAGCGCTCTCAATAAGAATGCCAATTATGAAAGGATCAATGATCCGTGAAACAAAGGCAGAAGGATAGCCGGGGGAGCCCACATGGAAAGATGAAGGCAAAAGAGTGCTCTCAAAAGAGGCCTATGAAAAGGATCAATGATCACTAAAACAGAGGGGGTAGATGAGAATATGATGATGAAATATATGATCATCTGAATGTGAGTGAAGTCAGAAAAGAGCGCCATGTTATTAGGAGCACGGTGGGCGAAAGGATTTGACACCTAAGAGGGCATTGCGGAGGACAGCCGCGGGTTTATTTAGCCTGAGCTGGCCCAAAGAACGGTGTAAATGAGTACGTGCAGGGTTTTCGGCAAGCCAGGCGTATAAATATTTGGCATCTGCCTAAAGTTATGTGTGACGGGCTTGGCAGAATCCGGAGCTACAAAAATGCGCTCCGGGTTGGTGGTGGACACGGGGAGTTAAAGGGTGAACCAAAAAATGTGAAATGATGCTCTGAGTTACATATTTCTAGGCTATTCAATAGTTTGAAACTTTCTGCTTATTTACGGTCACCCATTTCATATGGGTGACTAACCAATTTTAGGCCCTAAAAACTTCACAACAGGTAAGGAATCCAGAAACGGTTTTCTACGTATAATATGGCCTCATATGTCCTACAAGTTCCCGCCAGGTTGTAAAACAACCGGGGGAAAAAAAATGCCAAGAATAATGGCACTTAAAACCCGTTTAATATCAATATTTGGACTAGTTGGCAGAGTAGATACAGTGGTTCATATTATATGACCAGGTACTCCGATAAGTTGTAATAAAGTTCAAATGCTGAGGAAGTTGTTACTTATGGCTGCTTTTTGCACGAGATACTGTTTCCGCGAACAAAGGGGACCTATTCGCAATAGCGGTAGGGGATTCTCGTATGTCGGCTATCTCTAAGCCGGGCTGCCCGGCTCGTTAACGTGGTATCTATGCTTTGATGCAACGGCAACATTGCCGTGGCCCGGGACGTGAAGTAAGTGGGTGTAAATTTGAGGTTAAAAACAGTCCAAAAAAAACTAAATTAGGGTTGGTATTTTGCCATGCTAAGGAAGCACGGCAAAAACAACCCTCATCCCGTTTTTAGACTGGATTTAACCCTCAAATTGACACCAAAGCTTAGCATTTTTTTAACGTAGCAGGGCCACGCATGTTAAAAAACAAAGCATGGCAAAAAACCACAACCTAACTCTTATTTTTGGATGTTTGTAACCTCTCAAAACTACACCAAAGCTTAACATTTAACGTAGTAGCCGGGCCACGGCAGCACTTTTTTCCCATAGGCCTGCGTGAATCCACTCACGCAAAAGATTTCTCATGGTTAACATAAGGACTGCGTGAAGACCAATGCAGAAATTGGCGGGAGGGAAGCTCTAACAACAGATTACGCAAAGTCCCCGTCAGTGATCCCCATGGCCTTGATGAGAACAACTTATATTTGGAAAAGCTCAACTTCCTAACCACAAGATTTCCTCATGGTTTAATTATACCCTCGTCCGCCTTGCGTGTGAAACCAGGTGCTGAAGGCGGGGAGGAAAGGGGAAGCTTTAAATTGCTTACGCGGTCAACATCGTTACCTATGATATATTATATATATATAATATATTCCTATTGGATTCGTTCAGCGATTTCCAGTCTACAAAGAGTAATGGTTGGAGATATGAATCGGAAACGTTCCCCTATACCTAGAATGGAAATACCCTAAAAAACTCTCACACGCCATAACCACGAGAGTCTGGACAATGAACTAGTATGGGTGAAAATGAAAAACTAGTATAATACAAATCGCAAAGACAAACCCCAATTGTACTCAACCAAAAAATCAGAGAACTAATATACAAGGTCGCCATAAGTAAGAAAACAAACTGCCAAGAAGGGAGAAATGAACACTTTGTCGGGGGTTTGCCTGAAATAGCGGGGGAAATGACGTTGCGCTTCTCTGGACGCAGCGGTACACACTCACGCACACCGTATAGTGATATATATATATATACCTAAATATATATTATATATAATACAGGGACGGCGCCAACGCTATGAGCCAGGTGCGCGATCGTCCGCACCATTTTGAGAAGCCAAAAAAAAAAAAACAAGGAGCGACGGGAAGAAAGATGTTGAGAAAGCCCCCCCCCCCTCCGAGGAGAAACGTGAAGAAAGAGGAGAGCACGGAAAAATGAGGGAGAGAAGTGAGAAAGAGAAGAGGAAGGGAGAGACGCGAGAGAAAAAGAGGGGAAGGAGATGTGCGAAAGGTGGAATTGAAAAGCTGAGATGTTTTGAAACAAAATGAGGTAATATCAAGGCGGATCAAGCGGGGGGAGCCGTCGTCCCTCCCCCAAACGCGACCGGAAAAAAAAAATAAATGCGACAATGACACTGTAGCAAGTAGCCTCGTTAGTTTAACGGAAAATACGTTTAACCATTAAAATGTTTATTTTTTTAGGCGGTTTCGCTGCGGTTTTATTTTTTTTAAAGGTCGACGAGAGATCGACTACAGGTTGTCCCGGTAAAAAAATATGAAAATTTCTGATTTTTGCCTACTAATGTAACAGCCTTCAAAATATCCCCCATGTTAATTTCTCACTAATTAGGTAATAATTTCTTTGGACAACATTGTGTGAATTTAAATGGAATATGTTATATCAGCCAATGTTTACACGAACTAAGGCAGATCCAAATCGCCTTTTGTTTTAATTTTTTAGGTTTTTTCTTTTTTTAAACAAATAAAGGTTTAAGAAGAAATTGAAATAATGCTATATGGAACCACTATGCAATATAGGATGCCCAAAAATATGCGTGCATACCGCTATAAGGAGTAGCAGAACCGAGTAAGTGGCAGGGACATTTGGTTGTGTCCGTGGGATTTTTTTAAAAGGGGGTGGGGATTACATTAGGAATCTTTTCAAGCATTATAGGAGACCAACTTGCCATTATGCGAAGTGTTCAAATTCGTATGTATGAGAAAATGTGTTGTGGAAGGCGAACAAAGGGTTCCAACTCCCGCAATCACACCCTCGTTGTCGCTTGATAGGAACTCTCCACGAACCCGTTATAATGGTTAACGGATAAATACAAAAGAAAATAAAAATATTTCTTTTACTTTATACCCAATTATAAACCGAAACACTACAAATTTCAAGGAATTGGTGTTCGATCAAATTTGCACAAAGGGAAAATGGGTTTAGACAGCGTAACAATTGAAAACTTGGCAAGGGGTGTAACGATTCGGCGGGAGGGGCACCCGGAAACAGCACAAGCACTCAACGCTACACACATCCCGTATGAGTTCGGATATAGGAACTCTCCATGAACACATTTGCACGCGGGAGCCCATCTAGGGAAAACACCAATTCCGTTGCCCTGAGGGCGCACATGACGCAAGGGGGTGGAGGAAGGGTTTTTTTTTAAAGAATTCTACACACCATGCCGAGCACAAAAACATTACCCATTACGTTCGCAGTTTTTAAAACAAACTTACCCACACATATAAGAGGGGTTTTTTAAAGAAGTTTGCCAGTAGTTAGTAGAACACAGAAAAAAAATGCCCATTATTTAGGGCCTACCTACAGTGGGAAACGACTCTTATGAACCCATAAAAAGTATAACGGCCCGGTGGCAAGCACTTGCCAAGTTGAAAGGGGGTTAGTAGGTAGGAGTAGAATTAAGTAGGTCGGGCAAAAATAATAAGACTCGAAGTCGCCAAAGGCACCCACACACCGCATCGCTCCGCGGCACCGGGCACATGGCGCATTGGGCCATTAAAATAGGCAACAACTCTAAAACAATGTAGTTTGCATTGCAAAACGGTTGGTCATGCATGCATTATAAAAATACTGTAGGCCTACATCAAATGGCATGAGAAAAGTGTTTTGAAAGAGGACCGATATGCAAGGGTTGCCCAATTGCCATGAAGCTCACCAGGCCAGACTGATTTTCAAGTACTATCCATTGAATATGACTTTTTTAAAGCAGTGATCATAATATACGCAGTTCAAATTGTTTTATCAAATTGCATGGGAAAGCTGCTTGGAGAAGAGAACATCCCAAGGTTTCCGCGCTTTGCGCGGGAGGGGGTGTCCCCCCTCCGCAACCCACCCCACACCTTTATAATTACGAATTCCATGATGAAACAATTTTATACTTAGTTCAAACAAATCTTAAACCAATGATTAATCTATATGCTTTTCAAGTTAAAAACGTGACATACCTAAAGAGCGTTCAAAAAAGGGTTTACACTTTTGTCGTAAAAATGTCTTAAAAAGTGGGGTGCACACATCAAATCGTTTGGAGCATATTATACCTATAATATCTTGTTAGAAAATGGTGAAAAGGACGTGTGATTGTGATGAATGAAAACCAGAGCTCAACTAACAAACAGGCGGCTGTTGTAGAGAAAACAATCGAAACCCAACTTGACACAGTAATCTTTGATTAATGATCGCAATCTTATAGAAGTGTCACAGACTACGGTTTGTGCAAAGTGTGTTTTTTTTCGCCTTTTTTTCCAGGACGGTGGCGATTTGGAGTCACTCAGCTTTGTTTTCAACGCCGTTTTCAGCAGGTGCCAAAGATGGTAGTTAATAAATATCTCAATATTAATTTTGAATGACTAGCCACATGGAAATGCATTAAGAAAAGGTTGTAAAGCATTTTTGGACGACTCTCTTCTAAATAAGGGTCATGAAAAAGCTTTACAAAACATGTAAAGGGACCACATTATACAAAATTCCAAGTTGTTTCTATCAATTTGCTGGGAAAAAGGGAAGTTGACGGTCGTGTTTTAAAAAGCGAATATTGCAAGAGTTCCCTCGCTTTGCGTTGGGAGGGGGATACCCCCTTTGCCCCTCCCGCAAACCCAACCCGACAGGCTCTTAATATAGGAACTATCATAAACAATTATTAGGCTAATAAGATTAAACTTAACCCACAACTTAGTTTTACATGTGTAACACCGTGATTATACCTTTAGCGGTATTTTCAAATTGTTTGTTACCAAATGTGCATGTGAAAATGTTTTTTTTTTATGGCCTGGAGCATCATTTGGGCCCAAAATCTCACTAAAGCAGGACCTGCACGCGTTTTATACCGTACACGTCGGTATAGTACTATGGCTGACAGGACACTCACAGACTTCTTTAGCGCTTATAATAGCTATGCGGAACACGTCATTAGGCCCGCGCCGGCCGCACACCACTTTCAATTGCTTCCGCCGGCCCTAGACATTATATATATATATGATTATTATAGATTCTATTACCTTGTAAACTTCATCTTAGCATATTAACTGCTAGAATTGTGTTAGATTTCCAATTAGCTATAGTTACATTTATTTGAGCTATTGCATCGCTCTGGGACGTTTTCCGTTATGAGACGCTTTGCTTTGTGATCGACTGGCCGTTTTGGCTAGGACCGGTGCCTGTTTGCTATTGACTCTTGGACCGTTCCCCACAAAAGATCGAACTTGGCGCAACGATTCTCATGTTCCGGGACGTTTCCCGCCAGAAGCAGAAAGGAAGGATCAAATTGGCGCAATGATCTCATTGATTCTCGGACTATTTCCCCGCAGGAGGCAGCCTGATTCTAATTGCATCTCGGACAGTTTCCCAGCAGGATCACATTGGCGCAATGATTTCATGGATTCGCGGACCGGTTCCCGAGAAAGATCGAACTTTGCGCCGTATCTCATTGATTCTCGTACGTTCAAATAAAAAATTATTGATTCGCATGATTTCGGCCGCATGGGGAACAAAAAAGCCCCGGTGACGTGTCGGGTTAAAGTGAAATCTAGAAACGACAAAGTCTCGAAACTGGCCCCCCCCTCCCCTCCTTAAAAATTTTAAGAAGAACAAAAATCTGGAAATTAAAAAGTAGAAAGAAACGCTGATCTGTATCACATTATAAGAAAAAATATTTAAAAAACCACCAAAAATATAGAGGAAAACTCCTCCCCCCCCCCCCCTGAGGAAAAGAAAAAAAGGTGTACAAGTGTAAAAGATATTTATGTTCAAAAGAAATGATTTGGAACTAGTCGTGTAGAAACGCTAATGTAATTCCCCCAAAGCTCCCCATACGGGCATACAACACACTTGGACGCCCCTCCCATTCAGCAACTTATCACCAATTTCAAGCTCTTGGTCGTACTTGATGCCCAAGGTCGGATACCCTGGAGCGGCCTCATACGAACGTGGCCCTTTCCTTTCCCTGACCCAATAATTGGAATTCCTGCAAGCGCCACACAAAACTCTGCAGGCTCCTGGCTTTTGCCGGGTATACAGTCCTACACAATTTGCGGGAAGCATTAAGTATAAAACGTAATGCGACTTGGACTGTGCATATATGGAGAAGAGTCGGGGTACCGAGAATGCAATGGAGCCTTACATGTCATCTAATGGAAGATAGTAAGGGAGTGGCCGCTCCAGGGATCCCCAGTAAAGGTACGCCGTGAAGATTTGGCACGGGCAAGGTACGGAGAGGTCACCATTTGTCAATTCAGATGAAGTAAGGATAAAAGATTAAAGGTGGGTGACCCGACTGTAGCATGCCCAATTTTTCAAATTTGTTTTATCTTGTGTTTGTAGCGATCACCAAAAAACCGTTGAAGTATAAATGAGTAGCTGTTATTAGTCGTTAGAAGCACAGAGGTGTTTCAAAGTGGCCCATAGGACAATGTTGTGGCTTGTGTGGTCAACCAATTGTGAGAAATTTTGGTCAGTTATCTAAGCAAAAAAAAAAAATTGTCTCCGCTGCTTTGGCTAAAAAGCTAGGTGCTGTGCTTTTTTTGTTACAAAAATGCCGGGTGACCAATGCAAGTTTTGGTGTTCTTTTAAAAATTTGAACTGGCGCTACTATAGTATTTGTTAGAATCTACAACATAGTCCAAGCTGTGGGAATGCTTCAACGCTCAATTGCTAGTCCAACCCTGGACTGGTCATCCTGATTTGCATTTGATTAGCAATGAAGAAGATATAAAAGGACCCTTGGCAGGGGGAAAATATGTTGTGTTGATGATTATTGAAAAAGTACCAATTATGCCAAATATAAATTTTTAAAAAAAGATCTTTAAAGAGTAAACAAAAAAAAAAAACACGCTGCAATCCTAGAGCAGAGCTAAATTAATTTTTTAAAAGCAAATGTGGTGGGGCAGCGAGAAAACTATTGATTGTTTTGTTTTTTGGTTTTTTTTTTGCCTAAAAAAGGAAGCATCTCTCAGGCTTGAGGAGGTAGGACTAATTAATCCATCAGTCGATCTCGATTGTTTGAGGAGATTTGCAACACATGGCGTTCTGGAGTACGGGACTTCGATTGAACATAAGCGCTACTAAAATTGGAAGTGCACGAAGGGTCTCACTATGAAAGTGATTGAGGATACAATTCACCACACGCGTGATATAGAAGCGTGATATACGTAACCTAATGTTACATATGGAACCTGAAAGATGCATAAAACTACTAGACATGTTCATATATTTGTGCGGGATGGGGGCGGGTATAAACTGAAACCTCCGACTTTTCTTTGCTAATCCCAAAGTACGTCATTATTAACCAAACATTATCTCCACAGCAGGTCCAAAGGACCCCCAAAAGAAACGGAAAAATGCGTTTTCAACGGTTGAAAGTACAAAAACTTAAAATGACTCTTCTAAAATTAGGAACTCAAACTTAATTCAGTACTAATGAACTTTGTGATTTTACTAACACAAACTCAAACAGTTCCTATAACTGGTTCAACAGGGTCCTACTTAGACTCAAACAATGGTTGATTTAGTTGGGTTGAAATTTGGACAAATTGGTCCTCTCAAATACCATGGCACATCCTGACATTACTCCGGTTTGTTTAAACTCTATGAACTCGCCACATAATCAGATTACATTGTAGAATGTAAAAATCAGACTCAAGAAATCTATCAAACGTCACACAAACTGAACAAAATGTTACAGGTCGTTCATCTGTCGGATCACATTTAACCAATGATGAAATATCCTTATTACAAAAGGTCTTTCCTTTTGTCCAACTGCTCCCCATTGATACTCACATTTATCAGATCTAAAATATTTCTATAGACGAACGTGGCTTCAATGGTGATTTAGTCGATGAAGCAATTGAAAGGCAACTTCGAGCGTGCATCCCCTTTTACATACAAAGAAAAGGGGACTACTGATCGTGTGCCCCTTGTAATTAATTATGCCCAGATTTCAAAACGCATCCCACGTATTAAAAAAGAACATGACCGTATCTTCATGATGACGCTAGATATCTGAAGTTTTTCCAGAACTCCCCTTATATCATTCGCGCGTCGAATTTAAAAGATCTCTTGTTTCGGGCTAACTTCCTACGTTAATGCTGAACAAACAAAACTCCCCCCGGCTTTTACGACGACGCGTGTCCAGCCAAAAATGTTCCGTTAGGAACTATATCATAGAGGGTCAGAAATTCACTCAGCAGTGTCACAAATCAATGCTTTTCCTATTACTGATCATATCCACGTAAAAAATGCGTTGGGCTGATATATGTGCATACCTTGAAAAAAATGTTTCCATGCAATATGTGGGAAAACACGCACACACAAATCCTCGAATACTCGCTTCACAAACCACAGAGTGACATTAAATATCATTAATACACTAAGAGTAAGAATTTAAACCAATTGGTAGGCATTTCAACATGCAGGATCATAAATTTAATGATATCACTATTATGGCAATTGAAACAATTAAGAAAAAAGAGGAAAATATCATCAAAAAAAAGGGAATCATTCTGGATAAAAAAACTTACGCACGTATCCCCTCATGGTATAAATATAGACGGATAGATTTTCATTTTTCAATCATGTTTAGTCGCTCCAATTTTTCCCATGCCTTCCCTTTTTATAAAAAATTTCTTTAGCCTGTATTTCATAATATCGAGTTGCAACCTGTTGGTCTGTGCATACCCTGGTGATATAGCGCCTTTGTCCTCCGCATTACTGTCTCTATCACCGTTAAACGTTTTACAATGAGTGGTGGTATCACATACCCAGGCTTCTCCACACATACACGGGCCTTTTATAATCCGTTTATATGCTGGATAGGCCTATGCATGCTGTGAGTAATTTTTTAATCCAATCTGTGCTCTAACTTATTGGATATTTTAATTGAATATTACGTATAATTATATGTGAGGTCGAATTTTTTTATTTGGTTTTATTTTACTATTTAAGGTACATTTTGTGTATTTTTAACTGTAGATTCTGATGAAGAAAACTGAAAGGTTCGAAAGCTAAATAAAAATAAGGATGGCCATAATGCTACGTCCGCTCCGACGACTCATTCTCAGCCTATCATTAACCCCGTTTGGAAATTCATCGTTTTGGTCTTGGCAAAATTTCACGTTCTCTATATATAATATAATACTATATCTATATATATATTAATTATATAATATATATATAGTATATATACAGGCCGGCGCAGGCTATGCGCCAGGTGCGGAAATCGCCGCACCACTTTTGAGAAGCCAAAAAAAAAAGAGCGAGGAGAAAGAGAGGAGAAAGGAAGAAAGAGAGAGAGGAAAAAAATAGGAGGGAGAGAAATAGAGAAAGAGAAGTGGAGAGAGGGAGAGAAAGAGGGGAGGAGATCGTGCGAAAAGGTGGAATTGAAAGTGTCGATTTCTTGAAAAATTAGGAATATCAATGCGGATCAAATGGAGCCGTCGTCCCCACCAACTCGAACGAAAAAAATAAATGCGACAATGACACTTAGATTAGTAGCATAGTTTATACGGGAAAATACTTTGTAACCCATAAAATGTTTATTGTTTTCGCCGGTTCGGCGGTTACCAAGGTCCGACGAGAGATTTCACATAACAGGTGTCCCGAAAAACTGTGAAAATTCTGATTCTGCACACTAATGTAAAGCCTATCAAAGATATCACCATGTGAATTTCACTAATCTGAGAATCATTTTCTTGGTACAACATTTGTGAAATTCAAATTGACTATGTTTTACAGCCCATGTTTTACACTGGAAATTAAGCAGATCCAAATCGCCTTTGTTTTCACTTTCAAGGCATTTCTGTAGCCAAATACAAGGTAAGAAATATATTGTCTAATGGAACCACTATTGCAATATATGGATGCCCAAAAAAATATACGTTGCATACATGCATAAGGAGTTACAGACACGATTCAGTGGCAGGGCATATCTTGGGTTTTGTTCCCGTGGGATTTAAAAGTTTAAATATGGAATTCTTTTCAAGCATTTATAGGAGACAAATGTGCATATTTCGAATTGTCAAATTCGTATGAGAAATGTAGCTGTGGGAAGGCGGAACAAAGTTTACAACCTCCCGCACTCCACACCTCGTGTCGCTTGCTATAGTAACTCTCCACGAACATGTTACATGTAACGTGATTAATACAAAAAGAAATAAACTATATTTACTTTTTACTTTAATCACACCAATTAGAACGTAAACCATTCAAATTCAATGTTTCGATCAAATTTGCACACGAAATGGGTTTTGGACAGCGAACATTGCAACTTGCAAGAGTTTCACGATTCGCGTGGGAGGGGGACACCACAACCATACCCCTCCAGTCGCGTGATATATGAACTCTCCAGGAACACTTGCACGAGAGCCCATCTACAGAAAAACCACCAATTTTCCAGTTGCCCTTTAGGGACGCACCATTGGACTTCAAGGGGTGGAAGGTTTTTTTAAATCTCACCCACCATGCGAAGCAAACAAAATTACCCACTTCCAGTTAAACAAAACTTTACCACACCTTATAAGAGGGTTAAAAAAAACTTGCCCAGTGGATAAAAAGAAAAAAATGCACTATTAGGGGCCTACCTACATTGGATAATACTCTATACCATAAAAAGTCATAACGGCCCGTGCAATTAACTTGCCAATTTTAAATTGGGTTTATAGTTATTAAGTAGAACTATGTCTTGAAACTAAAGACTCCTAAGTTTCGCCCGCACCCACACCACGCCATCGATTACGCGGCACATGGCTGCATTGCGGCAATTACATAGGGCAACAAACTAAACAATTTGATTTTGCTTTGCAAAACGGTTGGTAATGCATGCTTATAAAAATAATTACGTTAGGCCTACCATCAAATTGGCATGAGAAAATGGGTTTGAAAAGTGACCGATGCAAGGGTTCCGCAATTTGCCTGCACTCACCCCGGCAGCTCGATCTACGTACTATGCCATTGACATATTACGTTTTAAAGCAGTTGATAATACCTATAAGCATTCAAAGTGTTTCTATAAACTTTGCATGGGAAAATGTGCTTTGGAAAGCGGGGGAACATCTCAAGGTTCGCGCTTGCGCGGGAGGGGAAAACCCCTTCCCGCACCCACCCCCATACAACCTTTATATACGAATTTCCATGAACACTTTCTAATTAGTTCAAACAAATCTAAAACCATGAACTATTATATTTTACTGTCAAGTTAAAAACGTTGATCATACCTCAGAGTGGTCAAAAAGGGTTTACACTTGTGTCTTAAAATGTCTAAAAAACAGGGGTGGCACACATCAAATCGTTTGGAGATAGTTATTACCTAATAATATCTGTTAGAAAATGGTGCAATGACGATTGAAAACAGAGTCAAATAAACAAACATGGCGGGCTGTGTAGAAGAAAAAATCTGAAAAACCACGTTGCACCCGTATATCTTTGATATAATGATCGCCAACTATATAAGTGCCATAGACTACGTGTGTGCAAAGTGGTTTTTCGCCTTTTTTAGGATTTGTGGCGATTTTGGATGTCACTTAAGTTTGTTTTCAACGCCGTTTCACCAGGTTCCCAAACACGATATGTAGTTAATAACTATCCTCAAATATATTTTGTATGACTAGCCACATTGAGAAATTTGCATAAGAAAAGGTGTAAACTTTTTGGACGAATCTAATAAGCATAAAAAGCTTATATATAACATGTAAAGTGAACCACTTATAAAATTTCAAGTTGTTCTATCAAATTTGCATGGGAAAAATGTGTTTTCAAAAGCGAATATTGCAAGGGATCCCGCGCGTTGCGTGGGAGGGGGATACCCCCTTGCCCCTTCCCGCACCACCCCGCGGCAGATTAATATAGGAACTAATGCATAAAACAAGTTAGGCTTAATTCAATAAACTTAACCCATCAACTATGTGTTACTTTTAAAACCGTTGGATTATACCTTGTAAGCGTTATTGCAAATTGTTTGTATCAAATTGGCATGTGAAAAGTTTTTTTTTTATGTCCTGGAGCATCATTTTGGGCCAAATCTCATAAAGCAGACTGCACGCGTATACCGTACACTCTGTATAGCTACATGCTTACACGGGACACTCACAGAAATTCTATTAGCGATTTATAATATCTATGCGGACACTCATATAGCCCGCCGCACCACTTTCAATTGCTTCCGCCGGCCCGAGAATATATAGATTAATTTATATATATAGATATAATATATAATATTATATATATTAATATATAGATATATATATATATTATATATATATATATATATTAGGCCTTGTTAACTTCATTTTGCCATTACTTGCTAGAATTTTGTTAGATTTCAATTAGCTCTAGTACATTTATTTTGAGTCTATTGCATTTTGGACGTTTTCCGTTGCTGGAGGACGCTTTTGCTTTTGATGACCTGGGCCGCGTTGGCCTCAGGAGGCCTGATTCTCATTACATCTCGGACAGTTTCCCCACAGAAGATCGAACTTTTTTTTTTTTTTTTTGTTTTTTTTTTTTTTTTTTTTTTTTTTTTTTTTTTTTTTTTTTTTCGCGTAATGATTATCATTGATTCTCGGACGTACCCGCATAGATCAAACTTGGCGGCAATGATTCCTCATTGAGTCTCGGACTATTTCCCGCAGGAAGGCGCTTGATCTCATGCATCTCGGACAGTTTTCCCGCAGAAGATCAAACTTGGCGCAATGATTCTCATTGATTCTAGGACCGTTTCCCCGCAGAAAATCGAACTGGCCGCGTTGATCTCATTGATTCTCGTACGTCAAATAAAAAAAAAA
The DNA here is from genome assembly GCA_023653785.1 of Ophioderma brevispina. Taxonomy (NCBI): domain Eukaryota; kingdom Metazoa; phylum Echinodermata; class Ophiuroidea; order Amphilepidida; family Ophiodermatidae; genus Ophioderma; species Ophioderma brevispina. The sequence continues at coordinate 13,383 of JAMKCH010040562.1, read as the reverse complement.
ATTATCTGATTCTCATTGACTTTCGGCGCTATTGGGGAAAAGCCCCGTGACGTGTAGGGTAAATGCAAATTCTAGAAAGAAATTAAAGCTTAAAAATATATTGAAGAAGAAAAAAATTAGGAAATGTAAACAGTAGAAAAAATTAGATTATGTATTAAGAAATTTATAAGAAAAAATTATTACTAAAAAAACAGGAAAATCTAGAGAAAAATACCTGAGGGAAAAAGAAAAAGGAAATAGTGTCCAAAAAGTATTATAGTTCAAAATTTAAAATGATTTTGGACTAGTCTTTGTAGAAATGTAGGTAATTCCAAATCCATATGCTCAAATACTTTGTAGCATGTAGCAAATGTTTCAACTTCATCTCTTTGGTTACTTGTAGGCAGGTGTACGTGGAGCGTCAATAGAAGTTGGAGTTACTTCCTCGACCCAAATAATTTGGAATTCCCTGCAAGCGCCACCCAACTCTGCGATGGATCCTGGGTGTTGTCGGGGTCTACAGTACTACACAATGGGGAAGCTATAGTAGATGATATAACTGCGACTTGGACTTGTGCAATATAGGAGGGACAGAGTCGGGGTAAGAGAACATGAAGGGAGAGTACATGTTATCTTAAGGGGAAGATAAGAGGAGTGGCCGCTACCCGGGGGATCCCAGTAAAGTGTACGCCGTGATAGATTTGTACGGCAAGTGTACGGAGGTCACCATTGTCAATTCAGATAGAAGTAAGCTTTTATTTAAAGGTGGAGTGACCCGATCATGGCCCAACTTTTCATATGTTTCTTACTTGTGTGTAACGTATCACCAACAACATTTGAAGTAAATTGATGTAGCTGTTTGATTAGTAGAAGCACAGAGGTGTTTCAAAGTGGCCCATAGGACAGTATGTTAGCTGTGTGTCAACCACATTTGGAGAAATTTCTGTTCCTAGGTCAAAAAAAAATTGTCTCAGCTGATTTTGGCTAAAAAGCTATTGCTGTGCTTTTTTTTTTTTTTACAAAAATGCTTTGACCAATGCAATTTTTTTTGGTTCTTTTGAAAATTTGAACTTGCCTTATAGTACTTTGTTAGAATATACACACATATTCCACTTGTTGGGACTTCTTCAACGCTCAATGCTATTCCAAACCATATTTGACTGTGTCATCCTGCATTGCATTGATAGCAATGAAGTAAAATGAATCGTTGGCAGGGGAATAGTGTTGTTGACGATCTATGAAAAATACCAATATTGCCAAATAAATTTTTTAAAAAAGATTTAAAGAGGTAAAACAAACAAAAAAAAAAATACGCTGCATAGAGCTAGAGCTAAATCTAATTTTAAAGCAATGTGTGAGGGAAGCTGAGACAACAAACATTGAGTGCTTTTTGGGGGTTTTTTGCCTAAAAAAAGGAAGCATCTCTCAGGCTTTGAGGAGGTTAGGACTCATTAACTCCATGCAGTCGATATGGCGATGTTTTGAGTTAGATTTCCAACACATGGCGTTCTGAGTACGGACTCGCTGTAAAAATAAGCGCTACTAAAACTTAGGAAGTGCACGAAGTGGTCTCACTTATGAAGTGATTGATTCGATACAATCACCACACGCGTGCATATTAGAAGCGTTGATATCACGTAACCTATATGTTACATATGGCACCTGAAAGATGCATAAACATAATAGACATGTTCATAATATTTGTGCGGGAGGGGGGGTATAAATGAAACTCCTGCCCTTTTTCTTTGCTAATCAAAAGCTAGTAGTGTGCAACTATTACAGCAATTTCACTCACTCGGAGATAAGCGTGATTCACGCACGACTATCCAAGTCTCACTCTTGAAAAATAAAGTCGGGAGTCAATATCACGCACGGGATTTTCGGGTCCAGGTGACTCAAAAAGTTTTTTCAAACCCAGCTACCATTGCTAAAACCCAATGCATCGTGATCGACTTGTCATCTTGCCGACACACATTACGCATCCCGACTCTCACAAACCACATAAAAATCGGCTTCATTGAAAAGGGTTGAGTTGTTTTGACTATACATAATTACTAAGGAGACCACCTGTGGTGTTAACATTATCCTAAGTTCAAACAATGAGAGAGGAATAATCGGCTTGTTGCTTTTGTGGTTGAGAGCTGAAGCATGTGGTAATTTTCCATACAAATGCAGTGTTGTGTACATGACCGCCTATGTGATGTGCCGGTGTTTTTCCAGGTCATTACATTCACCTGGTCTCTAGGTCACTAACATGTTCTCATTATCCAATCAGTGCATTAATCGGATCACTGCACACTTTCTCATTAGCCAATCAACATTAGAGCTTCTAGTTGTTGGTGGAGCTGGAGCATAAGTCATGTCATGTCGCTTTCCCTCTATTAAAGGGGCGTGTTCCTATCGTCTTTGGGACCCCCCTGATTTACCCGGAAGTAGTATCGATTTTGATATCAGATGAAAGGCCGTATTTTTCTCATTGTCGTCCTGAAATTTGAGCCCTCGAATCCATTTCATTCCCAAGATATAAACAAAAAACTGCCGTTTTAGTGGTTAACCACTTTTATTAGCACAGTATTGAATAGGGCTTTGCAACATGCATTATTGCGTCTACCATCAAAACCGCAAGTTGTTTCCTACGGTACTTGATGGGGTGTATGTGTATTTAACAATTAAAGGGTCGTTCCTCCATTTAACAATTAAAGGGCTGGTCCTTCATTTGCCAGTTAAAGGGCCATTCCAACATTTACCAATTAAAGGGCCGCTCCTTCATTTATCAATTAAAGGGCCGCTCCTTCATTTATCAATTAAAGGGCCGTTCCTTCATTTACCAATTAGAGGGCCGCTCCATTTACCAATTAAAGGGCCATTCTCCATTCACCAATTAAAGGGCCACTCCTTCATTTACCCATTAAAGGGCCATTCCTTCATTTACCCATTAAAGGGCCACTCCTTCATTTACCCATTAAAGGGTCATTCCTTCATTTGCCATTTAAAGGGCCGTTCCTTCATTTACCAATTAAAGGGCCATTCCAACATTTACCAATTAAAGGGCCATTGCTCCATTTACCATTTCAAGAGCCATTTCTTTAAATTTACCAATTAAAGGGGTATTCCTTCATTCACCAAGTAGTTATTCCCTTCATTTATTCACCAATTAAACAACCATTCCATCATTTACAATTAAAGGGCCATCTCCTAATTTTTCAATTAAAACTTATTAACCATGAAGTAGTACTTGGCAACAATGCGGTTACGCTAATTTCAACGTAATATGGTTCACTCTTCAGACTCTACATTTCACTCTTCAGATTTGACATTTCACTCTTGAGTATTTTACCCCAAGAGTGAAATACTCTTGAGAAAAAAATGCAGTGAAATTACTGTATTAGTATTAAAATTCTAATCAAATTTTGGACAGAATTTTTTTTATAATTAAAAATGTTGGACTTAAGAAAAATCAAATTTCCACAGGTTTATGTACTAATTTTTTATCAAAAATGGCAAAAAGGGATATTTTGAATCCGTATTATATGAAAAAGTAAGCCCTTTTTGTTTTGGGATTGTCGGTTCCCATTGATGGATTTACACTGAGTTTTAATGGAAAATTTTGGGCTGATCTAAGGTCCCAGCCCCCTTAAATTTCAATTGGGGTTGGTTGAATGAGAAAAATATGCCATTCTGTTGATACAAAACTCAAATTGTGGTGATAGGTCACATTTTTTAAGTTGGGCACCCAAAAAAAGTTGGATTTTCACATTTTTGGTTACCAGTTGTTATTTGTTTTCTTAATAAAATGATGTTATAAGCTAGGAAGAATGAACATTTAGGCTTGTCATTAAAAGCTATTAATCCCTCTAAAAATACACGTTAAAAATAATAGCAAATATACACTACTTAATTAGTACATTAATAAGCATAATTAGTCAAGGATGGAAGGGGTGGTTGGTGTTGGGGGGGGGGAGTGGTGTGGTGTGTGCCATTTCCCATTTGTAAGTGTGGGTTGGAAGTGTAATAAGTTTTTACCTTTTGCGCAACTCTGTATTGTACTACTACTGTAATTAAAAAAAACAAGCACATTATATTAATAAGACCGGTGGTCTGTCAGTGTGTATGTCTGTCTGTCTGTCTGACCGCGTTCTATTTTCTCGGAGACCGAGGGGCCACGTTACTTAAAACTTGGGGGTGGGTGCCCCTTGACCGAACGAGAACGAGTTTAGTTTGTATTGGTTGTGGATAACAGGACATCAGGGGTCATTCAATCGGTAAAAAAGGTCAAAGGGGTTAAGCTAAAACATTGGTGTGTATGGACATGGAATTGGAGGGGTGAGGCCGATTGTTGGATGCCCGAAGAAATGTTCAATGTCACCACAACAAGGTCAAGGTCATTCAGGTTCAAAGGAGGTCAATGAGGGTAAAACATTGGTGTATAGACTGAAACTTGGAGGTGGGGTTGATTGTTGATTGCCAACAATCTAAAGCGTCACAAAATGAGGTCATCTGGGGTCATTCAAGGTCAAAGGAGGTCAAAAGGAGGTAAACTTTGGTGTATCCAGACGAAAGTTGGTGGGCGAGGTCGATTGGTGATCCGAATTTTCAAGATCACGACAAGGTCATCAGGGATAATTCAAGGTCAAAGAAACCGCCCAAAAACCCCCAGGGTCATTCACGCCAGGTATCGCTAAAAAACCAGGTGATCGCGAAACCCGGGGGCCGCCTAGTATGGTATTATAATTTTGGAAAAAGAGCAACCATGTGCTTTTATCAACAATGAGGATTTTAAATTTCAATTTCTACACATACTTGAAAAATGGAATCATTTTAAAAAGTTGAGTATTTCATGTGTAATTCTTTTGTTTCACCTGTATGGATAATTCTTCGGTCACCCTGAGGATCAGGAAGAAATTGTTACCATTCAAATCCTGGGAAATAAGCTTTACAGGAAAGGGATGGTTTTATATGCTTTAGATGAACTTTATCTGTGACACAGTTAAAAAGGTGCCAAATGAGGCATTTTTTTTTCCAAATTGACACGTGTGCAAACTATTGGGCCAGTCCCACTTAAAAAAAATATGACCTATAGTGGGGGGGGGAGCAAGGTGGTCAATTGGGTCACCTACCTTCATTGACATTCTTTTTTACATATGTTTGCCTAGACTTTCCTACTTTATAGGTTATAGGAAAACATTGAGCTCAGTAAAGGATTCTTAAACATAGGGCATTTGCGTAACATATGTTTAAGGCTATTGTAGACATGAGACACCCTGTTTGCACGTAAATGTAAAACCCTCAACCCATCCCTAACCTTTGTAAACATCACTCTAATTTAGTAATTTTGTGTTTGCTAATTTGTAAATTATAAATCAATTTTCTATCAAAGCTTGGATCAGACCAGGGATATATACAAGTGCCATAATTACATTGGCAACCTAAAAAAGAGGGGCCTTCCTTGATCAAGATGAGAATTTCTTAGAAGATTAAAAATCAAAGTTCATTCTTGAAGGCAAATTAGATCACAGAGAGGTTAACTATAAAATCAGTAAATGTTATGTTGGAGAGGCAAACGTTTGCGATGCATGGAAGCCTATAGACTATACGTACCATAGTGTACATTTGGGAACAAGGAAGTTGGTTGAAATTGTTGCACATGTCTTCTATGAGAGGACTGGTTGGTAAATTAATATGAAGTCTTACCCTCGGCGCCATTTGACAATAGTTATATGATTAAAGGTGTGTATACTCAATGACTGGTAAAAAGACATTTTTGAAGGCGGTTGATTTTTGCTTTCAATGTTAGGGCTCGTGGGCACTGCTTAAGCTCTAGCCCAGGCCAGAAAAATACATATTCATCAGCAGTATTATACTGACATGCTGAAAGTGAAAAAGCATTTTGTGTCGGTTGTAATTGTGATTTGTTTCAACCCAAACTAGTTGAATTAAATAAAATTTATATTAGGTAACAAGGTAACCCAGCTAACTGTATTACAAAATACGCTTGCACAAAAAAAAAAATGGTATATTTGTGGACAATATCCTGGTTTCTATTCTTTGTAAGAACTAATGGGTAATTTGCATTGCGAACGCTTGCCGAAAATGGCACACAGGATTACTCTTGTAGTATGTCCTGCGTGTCGTGTATCTGTGTGTGTTGTGGGGTCAAGAATGTTACCCCTTAATTTATTGCATGGGTGTATGAGTCTGTAAGGTCTATGTGATTACTTTTGGTGGAAGGAGGGGCGGGTGGGTTGACAGGTCGGTTGACCTTTGGTGCCTCATGTGACCTTTGGCTCCAATCACAACCGCGACGGCAGACAACATCACGGTCCCCGGACCGCTGTATTTTTAAAAAAAAATCTATTTTGGGGATCACTATATTTTCAAATTACATGTTCCTTCTGAACATTGTTTGTAAAAAAACCGCCAACTTTTCATCATTTCATCAAATTCAGAATTGCGGTTAAATGGCTCCAAAATTCAAATGTACACACCCTACTGGAAAAAACTTTTTTTTTTTTGCTATCATTAATTTCTTTATAAGGATATATAAACAAAATGTTTTGGATTTGTAATTTTTAACCCACTTTGAACTATTTTGCAATGTGCGTGCAATTTGAGTTTTTGTCCCCGCCGCACGAGTTTCGGAACGGGGACTATAAAATGAGCATAGCGTCCTTTTCTTCCGTACCTTACCGTGTCGTGCCCTGCCGTCTGTGAACAAAACTTTAACCCATGTTGTAACCATTTATCTGAGTTCCGTAAGGCGACAATGATTTAACTGGTGGAAATAAGCGGGTTGATGAATTCCCGCCCTGGTTAGATTGTGGCCGTAAAAATGCTAATTAAGTATCAATTTGCATAATGTTAGAATTTTTCTGCAAGGCCTGTTTACAAGTTTTCTGGAGTTCCGTCAGGCGTATAATGAGGTAACTTGTGATGGAAGCGGACTGAAGAGTTTCGGACCCTGAATTAAGATTTTGGGCGGTTTGGGCAATTGAGTATGCACATGAGCTATTAATATGCCAAAATCAGCGTATTGGCTATATTTTAAACTGTAGCATGATACTCAAAATTCCTTCCTTCCTTTCCTGCGCTGCATAATATCCTATCATGGGGCACCTCTTTTTTTTGCAATTTGAAAGTATGTGATTATGTGGCTATGGTATGCAAATAAGCTAAATTAACATAGCGTAAATTGTGCTGTATCTCTGAACGTTGCATCGGATAGAGTCAAAATTCTTCACGACATGAGACACTATGCTATGGGAAGGGGGTGAGAGTGGTTGGGAAGGGGGGTGGGGTGTTGGGGAGGGGGTTGGGGTGTTTTGGGGAGGGGGGGGTCGTTTTGGGGAGGGGTGGTTGGGGGATGGGGTGTGCGTGTTTTGCGGTGTGTTTCGGGGAGATGGTTGGGTATTGCGTGTTGATTGGATGGGTTTGGTATTTATTGCGGGTTTGGGTGTTGGGTATGGGTTTGGGTCATTCTTGGTTTTTGTTGAGGGGGTTGGTGTTTCATTGCCTTCCTTTTTTTTTGTCGTGTTTTTGCTTGTTGCTTTTCTGTTTTAGTGATCTGTTTTTTTGGCTGTTTTCCGCCGCATCTAGTGTTTCTGTCTACTCTTACCAGTTGTGTGCTTTTTAATGCCTAGAAAACTTATTTCGTACACGGTCACAAGGGTGGTCTGTTTGTATGCTTTTGTTTGTGTGAATTTTCTTCGTGTTTCCGATTTCTAGTTTTTTCTTTTTGTGTTTTTTTCACACTTTTCTTCTTTTTCCTCTTGTCTTTTTTTCGTTTTTTTTGGTCTTGCGGGGTGTTTTTTCCGCCGGTCCTGGGTGGGGTGTTTTGTGGGGGGTGTTGGGGCTGCGGGTGGGGTAGTTGGGCGTTGTGGTGTGTTGTGGTGGGCGTGGGGTTTTTGTGGTGTTGGGGCGGGGGGTGCGCGTGTTGGGGGGCCTTGGGGATGGGGGTATGGAGTTTTGAAGTTGCCATTTACACATTTTAGTGAGCGCAACATTCGGCGGGGACATGTATTTACGCGATGCGTAAAAACTAGTTCGCCCCTGTTTTTTCTTGTTAATTTGAAAGTTTTTTGTCCAGCCTTCCCAATCCTTCATGGTACCCTCAGCAACATTGTGAATTCTGGTGTCATTAACACTAATGGAATCTACCCAGGCTAAATAAATACATAAATAAAATAAAGTACGTGTTGTGCAATAAAACGCCGCACTATGGAAACAATCACAATTTTTTAATAAAATCTGGCACCAAGAGAGCAAACACTTCTGAAATTCAACTGTTGGTTTTTCCGTTGAACAATACAAAATTGTCAAATTAGGGGGGATGCATTGGATTAGCATTTGCAAAAAAAATTAGGAGGTCTTGTTGCAAAATGGGAAAATTACCCAGGAAACATTTTGAATAGATACATTGACTTTTGGTAAGCGAACTATGACCCAGTGTTGGATGTACAATCAAAATATAGCTTTGGAAAGTGCACTCGATTATGAGGCCTCATGGTGAGAATGTTATGGTCATGAATAGGATTTTGATTAAAGCCCTCCAAGTCCCGCTCATAAACAGCCACCAAAATGTTTTCATCAATCCCATTCATTTTTACAATGAACATTTTTTTAGGTTAGTCCAATCAGGAAGACCTTATGTCAGCATGATTTCTGTGTCTGTCAGTCTGTGGGTGTGTGTCAAACCTTTGGTAGACACTTGGTTAAATGCTTTGTACTGGCATTGTGCAGTGATGGATCAAGTTTTTGTGGTTTTGCATACTCGTATCTATAACAATGAGGCAAGAGGTCTTAGGGGATCACACACATGTAGGTCAAAGGTCATTCACAAGTCACTAAGTATGCATATCTGTGCATTGGTATACACTTGGTTAAATTTTGGTAGACACTTGGTTAATGTGGTAGACACTTTGTTAAAATGTTGTCTAGCCGATTTTAACTTTACTTGCCGTGAGGGATCAATTCCTACTTGGTATGGCTTATACATTGAAGCAAGGGTCCTTATGTGGGGTCACATATGAGGATCTGTCCAAGGTCATTCAGATCACTTAGGTCATATATCTTGTGCATGTGGTGTACACTTTTGGTTTTAAAATGTTGTCTTGCATTAAGTACAGTGATGGATCACAGTTCATACGTGGTATGCTTATCCATGATGAAAAGTGGGTGAGCCGGCATGTCATGTTGGTCAGTATCAGAGTTCTATATAGATAGAGAGCAAAACGTTACGTAATCTTTTATAAACAAATACAACGTCTCGCAGTTTTTCCGACCACAAATAAACATATAGTACCAACAATATAAAGCAATGGCTGCCTCCGCTCATTCCACATACTGTGGGTGCCGCTGCATATACCTAATCGGTAGTGATACAATTAATGTATGTGTTTTAGAGGGTGGCCAGGGTGTAAATAGTGTACCTGGATCATGTGCTCAGATACTCGTTTTTTCGCATAATGCATGCGCGCTTAGGTGAAAAAGATTGCTTCATTTCCTTGAGGCGTTTATTTAAAAATCCAAGACGACTGATTGTGTCATTTCAATTAGTTTTGTGGCCAGGGGTAGGACAAAATTTTAACCACCCAATAGCACAACCCAACATCCAACAACTGATATTTGGCGGATTGTTTGGTAATCAAATTGACATTATGTGTTGTATAAAAGCAACCCAAATCTAATACTTATTCCGTGCAATATTCAAAAGTGTCAGCAACCCAGCACGTACGACTGGTTTTGAATGGGTTTCACCCCCGTGGTCAGTATCACCTGGGGGGGGGGGGGGGGGGGGGGGGGAAGGCCATTTTATTACAGGGCTACCTCATACTATAACATACAACGAAAATGTATGATGGCCATTCTTAAGGGTATCTTAACAAATAGGAGGGGCTCGTAAAAGATTATACGGGTCCCATTGAAAAGTGGTCCAATTTTGTTGATTCATGTGCCAAATTGTTTCGTATGATTATTTTGTGCTATCTTCTGACTTCCCCCTTCTGAGTTGATAAGCTGAAAACCGTTATTTAGGTCAAAGGTTAAGTAAATTTAGCTTCTACAGGGGTCAAATACTAAAATTTCAATTTTCAGTGAAAGGGTCTCCATATTGTTTGCATGTTATCAACAATTAAAATAAGGAATAGTTGTTTAGTTTGCTGTACGGCTGTTAAATAGGAGAAGGTCTGCAAAATATAATTTTATACATGCCTGTATCGTTCCATACTCTTAACCACATAATCGGACAAATCTATTTGGGACCCGTTTGTCCCAATTCAGTCTCAAATTGTATGACTTCAGACCATTGTTTTTAATATTATCACTTTCGCCATGTCTGAATGGTTATTTGTATGTATGGCCACAAACTACCTCGTCACTCTACGTTTTACCACTCTTAACCTTCATCATTCTTCTTTCTTCCCCGTTTCCTTTTGCCTTCGTGATATTTTAAATCATACTATGAGGTGAAATCTTGGACGTGAAGTAGATTTTCATTTCCAAAGTGGAAACTTAATTAAGGTGGGGAGTGGTCTTTGCAAATTTTGGCCTGAGGTCGGTCAGTCAACCCCCAGATAAACCACTCATCTGAATAACAAAAATAACGACCACTAGCTTCTCAAATATATAATGTATTCCCCATTTTTTATTAATACCTGTTTTTAGAGAGCAATTATGGCTGAATATGTATATATGGTGGTCAGTGGACACAATGAACCGACGTCTGACCCAAATGTCCGGGGTTCGAAGTTCCCGCTGAGGCTAATGTGTTTGTGCACTTGGGCAAAGCACTTTCCTCGCTTGCCTCTCCACCCGGTGCAAAAGGGGGGGGAGCTGTTAAGAATATTGGTCCATTTAGTCGACGTCCAAAAGGTATGAGTATGCCTTTGGCAATTTGAATTGCAGCTGACTTAATCTAGTGGCAGTGGAATAAATTGTAAGCGCTGTGATACATTGTGAAGGTGCCTAAATACATGTTCACATTTCTTTATTTACATTTTTTTAAAACAATTAAAATTTTGAAAGCCTGCAAATTTCATCCCAATCAATTTTAACCGAAATACAGATATTTGCTAAGTATATAGTTTGATGCAACTGTTTTCCTCTGCACCTGCTGCTTTGTTGCCAGAATAATGACATTATAACTGACAACACTCTGCTTTATGATTCAATATTCTACCATTAGACAGGTGCCTGGTTCAATCCTCAAATCAAAATAGCATTGATTTCAGGATTTGCTCTCATGTATTCCTACAGGGTAACCTAACAGATCAATAGGTACACTGAATGATGTAGTTGTCACATTTCTTCTGGTGATAAAAGTGAAACTTGTGTCATCCCCCTGGCAAAATGGCAGTCTGGAACATGACCTCAGATGACCTTTGACCTTGGTCCATGACCGTTGACATCATCCCCATATGAATGAACCCCTATTGCACCTTAACCCCAAATCTGGTTTAAATCGGACTAAAAATTTTGAACAAGACATGAAAAACAAAAAACCTAACCAAACTGGAACACACATACAGACATGCGCGCTATCGCAAAATCCCCCTACTGCTTTTCAAGCCAGGGGGATAATTATGTGTGGCCAAAGTTTAGCAAGTAATTCTTGATTTGGTGTGGAAATTTGAACTTCTAATTCATTTCTAGATATGTGGGGGTGGATGGATCAAGCGTGTTCTTGATATCGCCTGAATGTTTGTTTGTTACCATACTTGCTCTTTAATGAAACTTGTGTTGAAATGTAGCTTTTGGGATAGTATAACCTGATGATAGTAATGGGCCTCAATACATCAAAATCATATAACCAAATTACTAATGAAATACCCATGTTTATCTCAATCTCCTATTCCAGGTGACAGATGGCTAGAACTTGAGTTCTCGTCTGATGAGAATGAAAACGAAGAGGATCTCTGCGTGGATAATGGCTGCTCAGAGGATCTGGAGGACAACAGCGATGTTGAGCCAACGTCAAATGAGGCCCTCTTCTTTAACAAAAAGCATGGATCCCTGATAAAACTCAGCGGACAGAAGCAGACTGCAGAGAGGATGCACGCCATGGATGAGTTTAATAATGGTGTTGTTATGACAAATAGGCCACTAAGAAATAATGAAATGTTTGAGGTGAGACATGGACTTAAAAGGATAGCTTAATCTAAGAAATCAAAAAGTTTTAGCGAAGTATGTTTTTTAGGATTATTGGATTAGGATTATCAAAACAAAAACAAAATAGTTTTTGTCTAAAAATATCTAAAAAGAAAACATTTTTCTGAATGACAACTCAACATTGATACATCTTACAAATAGATCCCTTACATAAATAGATCTTACATCCCTGATATGTAACCTTGTTTGTGACTTGCATAAAAAATTGTCTAAGCCCTTGGCATCAATTTTCTCTGCAAGAAATTTTGAATTTTGTAATTTGCTCATAACTAAAGGAAAAAATTAAGAGGATCAATTAAACTTTTGCAAATAAGCATTTTTCAAAGATATCTATTCGTCGCCCAGATCACATACTGTCTTATCTGACGAAACACCGTTTCTGAGAAAATTGCGATTGAAAATCTTTCAGGATACATTTCTTTCATGTACAATGCTTAACACGTGGACAATTCTTTCACAGCAAATAACGTTTAGAAGAGACTTTAAATTTTGTTTTAAATTTGTTCTTTATAAGATTATATTTTGTTTTATACTCTAAATCTCCAAAGTCATTGATCTCTATGTGAAATTCGCCATTTTGATTTCGGTTCCTGATTTTTTAGGATAAGACGCAGATAAGACAGTATGTGAAACACATTTCATATAAGGAGAAAGCTCGCACTATAGATACGACAAAGATAAGACAGTATGTGAAATTCTGTATGCCGAATTATCCTAATAGATCTGTATTACTCTAGTAGCTCATGGTGGTTTTGTATGCATTATATGTCCAGAGCTAAACTCTTCAGGAATCCACTAATTGAATGTCCAGGAACAATATTTGGTTGGTAACATAATTCCCACTGACGCCGAAAATGCTGAAATGGCCACCCCCCCTTTTTTGGGGTCACGCCCCTTTTGAGCGAAGTACTACTGACTGTATCTACAGAACCGTTGGACCTAGAAGGTTGAGATACCACTCAAAATGTGCGGAATGGCCACATTATGGGGGGTCAGTAATACAATTTTATATCCAAAAGTCAAAGGTTTTTAAGATAATTGTCAAAAACTGCTCGCGCACTATACAATTATGAATGAATTCATAAGGTTTTCATGCCAAAACAGGAAGGGAGTTCACCATAGAGCTTGGATTTTGCTCTAACTCCTCTCTTCTGGGATAATTGTTAGAGTAACTAAGGGTAGGTCACAAACAGAAAATTCATATTCCTTTGCATTCTCAAACGGCAGCCCGTAAAACTTTTG
>JAMKCH010040561.1:0-31079 GCA_023653785.1 Ophioderma brevispina | reverse complement strand
TACAAGTGTTCCCGCCATATTAAGGATTCCATAATTTATATAGGCAAAATTAGAGTACAGTGTGGAGAGTAAGTATACATTCCGGTATAAACATGTTTTTAATTTGTTTAAAAACACCAATGTTTTCTGAGATTGTTTTTGAATAGGTGCTATCAATCGGACATTTTCCAATTAAGGTTTCATCTATCAAACCAAGAATTTTGTATACTTTACTCTTTTCAAGATCTGTGTTAATACAATGTTAATTTGGTTTTCATTGTCTTTTTTTTCATAGTGCCTATGTGCTACAATCCAATTCTCTCAGCCATAAACACTTTTTAAATGGCTAAATTATCTTTCGTCTTAATTAACTATTTTGACATATATATACACTCTAAAACAACGGTGGGTCATTTTCGTGGTAAAGTTGTCAACCAGAGGTTCAACTAATGCACCTTACCCCGAAATAGTTGTCAAATTTTTGACCAACGAAAGGTCGAAATTGACTCTTTTCGTGGTCAAATTTGACCACTACTTCGGCATGTTCGGGTTTAGGTGCATAGTTGACAACTTACCACGGAAAATGACCACGTTGTTTTAGGAGTGTACTCGCCCAAAAGTTGTAAAATACAACGAATCTCGGTATAAATTTTTTTTTTCCATTTAATTACACAGAAAATACTTACTTAATCAAAATGCTCGTTTCGACCATTTTGGAATGCGTCGTCAATAAGTGCGCATTGACTCATTTTTGGTGAGTTAGAAGACTCACTAATTGCACTTGTGGAGCTTTATGGAGCTTTATGGGTGAGTCCATGACTCAGTTTAGCTGAATAGTCCACGACAATTGAGAATCACCAAAATAAGTCATTTGATCAGTTATATTTTGTGTGTGGTGCGAATAATGGTTTACATTTCACGTGTGTTGGTGTTTTCATCTCATTCAGACACCTAATGACTGGAAGACACCAACTGTTCATTTTCCGTATTGGATGGTGTATGTGATGTTGTAAATTACAGCGAGGCAATCCATTTCCTATCCTTTTTCTAACGAGGTTACTACTCGGAAGTTAGTATACTTGCCAGCTCCGCATGCACTCTGGTTTAGCACGCTTACTGACCAATATTAAAGTTGGCGAATTGAGTATAGCGAGGAAGGCTTACTCGACTTTACATTTACCCAATTTTGGCTACTCGGGGTCATAATGAGCCCTATAACCAGTGGCGTAGTCAGGTGGGCTAAAGGTGGGGAAGTACCCCCCTCTTGAAAAAATCTTGAGGGAATCGGAAATAAAACCACTGATATTCATTTAATTAAACAGCCCCTATTTCGGATTCCTTTTGCCCTTCGACCCAGGTAAATTTTTGCTTGTGGATTGGGACATTTGTTTGCACCTACAGGGAAATTGCCCCCTCGGAACACCGGTCTGGCTACGCGCTCCTGACCTTATATAAGGAATCAAGGTTTTGGTTTGGTTATTTGTAACTAAGATTATATGGCCAGAGGGTTTTTTTGATCAATCCCATAATGCATTGCAATGTGCTATCCTGACTTTACTAAACACATGTTAGTACTAGGGTCAAAGTGTTCCAAAAGTTCAAGAACCACAAGACATTTCATCATGCAAAAAAAAAAAAAAACAATGCTTCGTAGGCTAAATGAGCGTAAAAGCCGGGTTTTTTAATGTGGTTAGATAGGATTTTTTGGGGAATAACAATGACCCTATTGAGGAAAATTATCAAAAACGGGTGCATGTGTAGTACGATTGACTCAATTACAATCCTCTGACATAGGCTGTGATAGTTAATGTTCTAGTGGAGTGTGGTCCCGTGTGATGTTTTGATTTTATTTTTTGGTTCTATTTACGAATCGACATTTGATTCACTTTGCAAGAACAATGTGAGAAGAATCCTTCATGGAAGAAAAACGCAAACTTAAACTTTATCAATATCAACCACAAGTATATGCCTATTTATTATATCATACTATCGTATTAAACGATAATATTATCTCGACCAGTCACTTATTCCAATTTTTTCTTGATCTCAAAATATTGACTAAAAGCGCCAAAAAGGCCCAATGATTTGAGTGTACAACTGTTATGATTATGATAAGTAATTGATTGATTGCTGGACCCTCTGTTTGAGCTTTGGGCTTTATAGGGTGCGTTGAAAATATTGACCAATTAACAAAGACTTAAAAAAAAAACACTACAAGAATCGATGACGGTACTTATACTAATTCAATAGAAGCCGCTGAAAACCACCCCACCTCCTCCACAATAAGAAACCAGAAATCGGAAAAAAATATAACATGGATTGATTGTCATGCATAAATCGCCTCCTACAATTCCCCTTTTTAAACATTTGGTACTACTTACACTCTAATTTTCATTTTTCAAATAATGGCAACAGTTACAGAACCTTAGATGATTTGGAGATGTACTTGTTTTTAATATATCCCCATACTCCAAACATAATCAACCATATCATCTATTCCAAAACAATTGTCAATAAATCGTATCTTATCATGAAAACTTTGAAGAATTTCAATCTTACGGGTTTTTCAGTAGTTCACCGCCTCAAATCAGACCTTTACCATTTTCGAGTGTTTTTGCTGCCAAATTTTTCACAAAAATTAATATTTTATATAACCACGAAACTTCTGAACTTTCCTTTAACAAAGTTAAGCTCGGACTTGTACCATTATTGGTTTTTAGCTCTCGACCTAATATATGAATACAAACAAGATGAATCAATTAAATCTATTAAAAAAGACCAACCAAAACGACAAACAAACAACAAACACACACTTATCACACACAAGCTCACACACACAAAACCAAATACAAATATAGACTCCGCGGAATTGAACTGGGAACCTTTAAGGTCTGACCAATTAGCGCATGGATCCAATGTTTCAAGGCATCGTGTATTATTTTAATTTTTATAAATCTAAGAAAATATATTCAATTGATTACAAAATGATGATTGCACAGAAATTAAACAGAATGGTCAATCTACACTAATATTTCATATAGCCAGACTTTGTACGTGGAACACATTTTATTTCATAAAATCTTCGTTTATGATTTACTAAAAAAATCAGATTGTTTGCATGTCTGCAACAAGTATAGTTATCCTAATATGCCTACAAGTCCTTAAGACTAAAAACGAAACAAAATATAGGGACAAATCCCGAGATATTTTAGTCTTACTGTCCGTACGGACACCTAGTGCAACACGTATAATCTAATGAAAATTCTACCTTTGAACACTGCCATTTCCTTCCCTTTCTGTCATTTTTTTTCACTTGCAAAAATAACTTATGAGAATTATACAGACTAAGCCTTCAATTTTAAGCTATTCCTGCAAAGTTTCAAATAGTTTGACTCATTTTGACTGAATCATGATAGTGTATTAACATCTCGGCTATAATAGACGTACACAGTCCAAAAAGTTATAACTGCTAATTCTATATTATGGAGACATGTTCACCTATATATAGTTCTGTCAACCGAGCAATCCTCAAGTGGTTTAGGCCAACCCCCCTAGGGCGAATTATTCCCGCAATAGAAATACCTTAGGTTTATCTTATCATATCACGCAATTTGACATTCCAACATGATGTTAATTCGCCTTTACGTCTCATGTATTTTCACCGTTAATGCTTCTTTGACCCCTGTGTGTGGTAGAAAACACGAATTCGCTCAAAGTTTAAAATGTTTCAACAATTTCACAATCATGCAGTTTTAATACCATACCGTATTAGGAACCCAGCGTAAAAAATGTATTGGAAATAAAATTTAAAGAGACAAGACACCCCAATCTTCAAACATAATGAAAAACAATTTGTGTATTTTTACATTCTGTAAAAATAGCAATAATTACAGGAGATTTCTTCACGGAAAATCAAGGTGTTTATAATCTCTGCCAGAATTTACACCGAAATGAGCAATGTTGTTGACCAATTCAAAAACATCAGTCCGGGATTGGACATTGCACTGCATCAGGCTTGTAGTGGGACGAGCATTATATGATAATTGGCCATACTAATTTTTATCCTGTGAAATCTAGGGCTAACGGTTGTTTTGTTTGGGAAGTTATGATCGGAAAGTGCCCCATTTGTCACCAAAACTAATTTTACTTAACTGTGTATTCAATGACTTACTTACAAATCACGTTTTTTGATTCTCACATCAAAACGGATTGAAATACATCGGCTAAAACTTTACAAATGGGGTTTTGGGGTGAAGGTCATTCTATCAATCGTTGAAAACTGTTAGAATCATGCAGATAGGTCATCTCCTTCTAAATACATTACGGCGACGGCCGCTTGAGACTCTAAAATAAAGACGGAGATACATTTACGCTCGTTTCTCTGGTATAATGCCACGTTAAACAGAGTCCTACTTTAGCATCATTTCCTTTTTAAAACCTGTGGTAGGTCCTAAGAAATCTCGAACAAATTAATGAAAGAAACATTGTTCACACATTGTAATATACTTGCCCCCTTAACTATACTGAGTTAATACAACGCCCCCTTATTCATTTTAATATCAGAAGCATGCCAATTACTGAAATGAATTTTTGTTTCAAATTAGAAATAGCGGTTTTATAATTTATGCGGAGCGGTTTTGTCTGTGATTCGCTTGTTTGTTTACTGTCTTTTGTATTTAGTAGATAACCCAAGTTTTAAATCCGTTTTGGTCCCCCGTAAGACGGTGGTGGCCGATTCACCTCACATGGCAGCACCGCCCTTACTTCCTTCCTCCCACTTCACCCGATTCAATGCTCCCCATCCTCAAACCCACCCTCTACTCTCCTCCTCCCTTGCTTCTTCCGGTCTGTCCTTGGCCGTCCCTCCTTCTCAACCTCCCACCTCGAATCAAAACCTCTAGGCATGCTCGTCATCCTTCCTCACCACATGGCCCATACCAACGTACACTACTTCTGCCTTCTGCCAACCGGCCTCCCTCTTCCAAACCCAACATCTGCATCAAGTCCTCAGTCTTCACCCTATCCACCCATATACGCCTTGTTTTGAACAAAGAAGGCGCTATAATCAATGCCGTTTTTTGTATGTATTGTATACTTCACCCCACACACTCGCTCTTATCATTGGCTCTCTCTCTCTCTCTCTGTCCTCCTCAAATCTATCTCATTTTCGCTCAGACCACGTCTCGCTCCCATACAACATCCACTGATCTCACACAACTATACACCATTCCTTTCATCTTTCAAAGATATCTTTTCCCTTGCAACAACTCCCCACATTCCCTAAACTTCACCCACCCATACCTCACTCTAGCTGTCACAGCCACCCTCTCCAGCATCCACCACCCCACTACCCTTGTCCCCAAGGTATGCGAACTCCTTCACAGACTCCACCTCATCACACAAACCTTTCCTCCTGTTCCACCATCCCCCAGCTCCCTTCTCGCGCAATCTCTTCCGCAATAAAATCTCTTGCCAATCTTAGGTCCTTCTTTTCATCTTCGTGCATCTCCCATGGACCCATTTCTCACACCACCTTAATTTGCTTTTAAATAAATCCTCTTCCACACACGCACATGTGTATGTCCTTACTTACTATCACCGTCCCTCTTCCTCCCCGCTCACCATCACTTTTGTCTTTCCCACGGTTTAACCTTAAGACCCTTACTCTCAAAAAAGCCGCCTCCATTTCCAAAACTTCTACCTCAGTGCCATACTTGTCCTCGCACATTAAAACCAAGTCCAATCAGCATGATACAACATCTCGCTCATCAACCTTTTTCTCCACTCGCCGTGACTACATCAATTCCAATTGCAAAATCATGGCGAAAGTACATACCTGAGGCCAACCCCACCTTCACCCAAACTCCTCAGACAAATCAACCCCACTCAACTCTTGTCTTTTTTGCTCCTTTTATACAACATCTCACTCACTACTGCTCTAACCACTACTTCTAGTATCTCTCTTTCTCGTCGCCCACTCCATCACTTTTCCTCGGTACCCTACAAATGCCTTCTCCAAGTCTAAAAACACAACCACATATACACAAAGCTTTTTTCCCTTATCTCGTATTCCTCTTGCAACCTCCTCAAAATAAACACTGCATCTATTGTTCCCTTCTCTGACATCTGTTATTTTAATTCCCTTTTAATGCTGTACAAAACAACAACAAGCTACAACACAGCCAAAAGCAAATCACACAAATACTCCTGCACATACGGTCGACACACATTACATGCACACGCAAAAATAAACCCCATCACTGGCTTTGGTGTAGACCACTCATGCTTCAAACTCTAATTTTGAAAGAGTATACATTTTTTCTAATTGTCTATTTTGAAAATGAGAAGTTCCGTCAATTTTTAAATAGATAATGTTGTTCTAAGGCTAACTTCAAAAACTTGATAACAATCAAATGTCTCACTCACTGAGGACTTTTAAAACTCGAGTACGGGACCTGAGGATTCCACACGATCAGATCCTTCTCTGGTCGATGGGTATCATGATTTGAATTGGAAAAACTTAATTGAGACCAATTACAGTGGCCCAAGCAACCGCAGTGACCGAAACGAACCAAGAGGAAAATAAATGGTTAATCGTGGGAATCTACGCGTATCCGTGTTAAAAGTGTGTGAGGGGTGCAGATAGACAGCACGGTTCGCCACTTGGCTTACATTCCCAAATTTGTAAGGGAAGATCATAGTTAGATAAAGATTCAACTGATATCTCAAGGCCCACTTCTCTTCTTTATGCCGGGCAGAAATGTTTATTGGGCAATGGATGCTGACCATGTTGTGGTCGGTTCCAGGCCCCAAAGCACCCCAGATATCGGTTAAACACTCAAATGACAATAGGCCCTAATTTTAAGTTGACCGGGCGTTGTTGCTCCGGCCATTAACAGCCCAGATAACAGCACTATATGTACACGTTGATCCAACGTGGTTCGACGATGCACGATACGTTGGCCACGATGACAATGTCATTTTTTGCTTTGGGCCAATGCAATGTTAAACGTAGAGCGGTCAAGTTGAAATGTCAAACTCTCAACATATTCAATGCATCGTCAAACTTTCCAAACTATAATAGAATTTTAAGTTTGATAATAAACATGGTGAGGTAGATCTCAGAGTAAACATGTAGGTATATATAATTTAGAATTTAAATGCTTTGGATGTGTTTAACTAGTGTTTAAGTGTTTAATGAAGTGTCTAAGTGTTTGCAACAGTGTTGCCTTACTATACTTTTACTGCGATATTGTTGAAACACTCTGAAGTTTTAAACTGATATACCAAACAAATCTAAATTAGCTTGACGCATAACCCCCCGCAGCTGCGTTCAAGTGGCTGTAAGCCTGCTACAACTAAAAACCGGGGATCCGTCTGCTCATTCAATCCACGGTAAGGGTATTTAGCCGGCTGAATTTGTTTTCAGTTGTTAGACTATGGCCCATCTTTTTTACATTCATGCGGGGACAATTGAATATTAATTATTAAAGAAACAATTAATACAGATGTTGAATTCTTAAAAAGGAATTTTATTATGGGAATAAAAGCCAATTTTGGAAAAAATAAAGATTTGATGACGTCAAGGCATTAATTCGTTTATTATTTTGCTTCGGGGGACCCATTCAGGTAAAAAAGGACGTTACGTATCCCTACATTGGAAAAACAAACAACCGATATCGTCATCGTCGTCGGTGTTTTTTTTTGAATCGGTAGGGAAAAGGTACAATTTTGTACTGTTTTAGACTTAATATACGGTGTCTTTTGGAAAAAAGATAGCACTTGGGCAGAGGGTCATAGGTACGACCTTGGGATTTAACATAGTCGGATTGATATAATCGGTCGCCCCGAAGAAGCAAAACTGTATTCTGATACTGCCACCGTGACTGTACCTGACACGTGGCGACACCAAACTATTCATCTGTTAACGTTTATAAACTTGAAAAAAATCTGACAATACGGCCCAAAGCAGCAAGCATTCTGTATCTCTGTGGTCACAGCGTAATCGTCAAGATGTGCTGCGACTATACTGTGGTTCTGTACAGGGAGGGTAGGAAACGGATCGGCTCGATTTGGGAATTGGGATTTCCAAACTGTAATTTGTGAAACTGCTACACTGCATTACTATGGCAGTCTCGGGTCCCAGTGACATAAAAAATCATCTCTTAAACCTTTGTTAAAAGATCTTAGTAATATCATGAAAATAAGAAAAAAAATATGAAGTTCCCACATCACTCATGCTTCTGTTAAAATTACCTGTGCATAAACTCAAAAACTCCAGAAACTTCCTCTGCAAAGATTCTCTATCAAACATAATACCCTTGAAAATACGCGCCAGCGCACAGAGCTATGCGCTCTGTAGCCAGCGCACCTATACACTCTTCATATCAAAAAGCCCTATTATAATTATATACACCCCAAAACAATTGCATCCTGGATAATCGTGTCAAAATTGCAGTATATTAACAGTGCTTGTAAATGTTAAATGATACGAAGATTTCTAAGCGTATAGTCTTTTCCAAAAATG
Source organism: Ophioderma brevispina (assembly GCA_023653785.1). Classification (NCBI taxonomy): domain Eukaryota; kingdom Metazoa; phylum Echinodermata; class Ophiuroidea; order Amphilepidida; family Ophiodermatidae; genus Ophioderma; species Ophioderma brevispina. Next base: position 22,573 of record JAMKCH010040561.1, on the reverse strand, counting down.
TTTCATAAAATAATTATTAAAACCATAAAATGGTAGCTTTTTATCTGTATTTTGAAAAAAATATTATATTTGATTGACAGCTACCTGTCCAATCATTGACCCAATATTATTTTTTGATTGCCAAATTAATGATCGTGATTCTGACTTCGAGTAAACAAATCAAAGGTTCGAAGTGATAAGGATAAAGCAATTAAGATTAATTTCTTTTAATAAGTTGTTTGTACATGATTAATGGTTGCAGGGGGCTATTTGTTAGGCGATTCGTACCACGATTCCATTATGGCATATTCCATGATTCAGGGCGTACCATAGAGAAGGAAGACAATATTAGGGCGATTTATGATCTCAGAATGCGGTGGGCGAGGGATGCTGTAGCTCTTTTTGGTATCGATCACTCCATCACAGACCACTTGATTTCCCTAAAAAACAAAGAAACAAACAAACAAAAAATATGTCTCATCAGAAAACCTCGCTTTGCTTGTTTTTCATTTACAAATATTTTTGCCGTAAATGAAGTATCTCGAATTTTGCGTGCACCAAAGCGGTTGTGATGATCTTTTAACAATGGGAATCATAATGATCATACGTGATCAATACTGCCGATGTTCCCGGTTAAAAGTTTTAACCAATCACATAGTAAATTTTAACAAATTGTATACGTTTTGATCGGTTGGAAGACTTAAGTGCCTAAGGGGGGGGGGGGTCCATGGAACCCCCTAAGCAAGGCAACCACTTTCCCGATGGAATTTTCAAATGAAACTCATACCCCTTTTGAGGGGGTCTAAGATTAGGCCAAAGGTGCAATACAAAGTGAGTTTCGGTGTGAAAGGCAGATAATCGCGGCGGGAGCCACAGTCCGAACTCAATAGACGACAACGGGAATAAAGTGTGAAACTTATGTTGCGTGAATGAAGATGAAGAGTCAACTGAATCGAAACTGAACCCTATTGTTCACCATTGTTCCCGACTAGGAGTACGTCGGACGATAATTACTTCTACACCGGTTTATCGTTTGGAAATTAGGGGCAAATCATTGTTTTCGAATGCGTCAAATCGCTCAAAATAGAATATGATGTTTCCGCGACCCTGCTTCCACAAGCATACACACTTAAATCATTTGTGTATGTTGTTCTATTGTCTAGAAGGACCAATTTACATATATTTAACACAAACATACCATTTGTAATCTTGTATGTTTTTTGGGGGGGGGCGTGTATTTGCACATGGTTTGTACGAATGGCGCGCAGTCGATCGATGATGGAATCACTTCTTTTCAGCACATAAAACGGGTTAATTATTTTTTGATATTAATTATAATTTTGTTTCATGCATATGAACAGACCATAAGCAGAGAAATATATTTATGGCAACAGGGTTTGCTAATTTTTATTTTTAAAAATCCACACTCCCGTCTGGGGCCTAAGGTGTTGTGTTGTGTGGGGTGGGGGGGGGGGTTCTATCAGTGCTATAGGGACCAAGCTAATTATCTCATAAACGGGCAGAGAAATTTTAGTATTTTTTTATTGGAAAGACGCGATCGAGTCCAAGTACACAATTACAAAAAATAAGAGTTCGAAAAATTTTTCACAAGTTGAGAAAGCCCGAAAAAACAAAAATCTTGAGTACTATGGACCCACCCCACTTAGGCACTTAAGTGTTAACCAACAAATGTAAGGTTTCAACCTGAGTTTGATTAAAATTTTAACCAAGACATTAAAAAAAACAATCAACGTGTTTTAACAGGTCTCTCTCTCTTTGTCTCTTGTCTTCATGGCACCCGCCTCAATGGACTTTCTGTTTTTCCTTCCTTTCACTTGTATTTTTTGTTCCTATATTAATGGAATTGTAAATTTAATTAATATTTTTCTGTATATTCTTTTTGCACCGTCCGTTCTTTAACAAATAAAATAATTTAACAAGCCTCAAATAAAACATTAAAGTACCCAGACCATCACACAAAAAAATATGGACCGATCGGACTTGTAGAACTTCTGCGTGTCTTACATCACGAATAGCAAATTGCAGCCGACATCCTGTAAGATTGAGATCCATAGATTAAGGCATTTCCCCGAGCAATTTTATATACAAACCTAATACAAAATGACAATGGTTTGCTTTGTCATGATTTGTTCTCTTAAATATATAATAAGATTTTTCTGCCTAGTTAATAATCGGGAACATTATGGGAAGCCTCAGACGGGATCTGCCCTGGCTAATGTTCCCTCCTGTCATCCTGCCTAATCCCAGGTGGTAACAAAAACTGTCGTTTTAATGTTTGAGTAATACGATGCACACGACTGGGCCTGTCGACCCTGGATACATGGGGATATTATAGCAAATTTGAAGGGTTTTGTATTGCAATAAAGATCAGTAAAGATATATACTCTCTTTTGGACTATCTGACTATGAAAAGATACACTGTGCCGCAGAGCTGTAAACTGTATTACGCCATGGAAAGATAAACTACCGAGTGCTGTCAGTTAAAGCGACCACTGCATCTTTACTTGAGGCAAACACTCTGGCCGCTTCGCCCATCCCCCTCGCTCCAACGCGGACTTATTTCCGACCAAGTTTTTAACAAAGAACAAGATGATATCGAAACCAATTTCTGGATAAAACCGTATTCAATTATGACGTCAGCCACCAGACATGTTGGTGGACAAGATACATTCAAGGACTACATACATTAAGCGTCAATCGATTCCATGTTAGCGATTGCAAGGGATCATGACAGGTGAATGCATGTAGTACTGGAATGCGTCTATCTTGTTCCACCAACATGGCTGGCTATTGATACGGTCTATAGATTACTCTATAGCTTAGTATCGCTGGGCTCCTGGTGTGGCAAGTTATAAGGGCGTATGGCAGAATGCAGCGCCGTTGAGTTATCATGGTTATGAACCATACGGATTGTCAAACGCGGTTAAGGCGTTCACGTTTAGAATTACATGCTCTGATTTAATAAATGGGAAAACAGCGCTGGTTTCAATGCTTTTTCGTGATTTATAGGAGCAGTGGCCCAAGAAAATACCCACTTTTGACCAAAAAAGTTGGTATTTTTTATTTGTTGTTTCGTTTTAAACGCGTCAAGGTGTTTAATAACTGTTTCAAAACCTAAACACTTAATTTTTCAGGATATAATTTGTCAAGGTTAAAATGAAAATCCATAAGCTTTCTGCATGTCGGTAAACAGACGTGTACGTTTCACATATGTTTCTGGTGTTGTTGATTCTAGACACGATAATTGACTTGATCTTGATATAATATTGACATCCAAGTAGTAAGATGCGATATGAAATAATGCCTAATTTATTTTACTGTGATGGGTTCTTTGTGGTATTGACCGACGTACACAGGAAATGGGCGGTTTTGAGCGTTTATAGCCCGACATTGTCCTGTGTTTACACGGTCAAGCTTATACTGGAAGTCCTGGACTGGAAAAAAATGGTGTGCTGCATATATATGTAACGGAAAGTATTGAATTCTTTATATCAGTAGACAGGTTAATTTCAAAAATTATAGTACTAGAAACACTGACAATTTCAAAATTACCAAAAAGTCACAACCAGTTATGCATCAAAACAATTAGAACCTTAAGGTCCAAATCCTCGGAATTACTGGATAAGAAGTCAAAAAATCATCGATCAGTCAATACAGATCAAAAACAATATCTAATCTAATGCACACTTATGATTTTGACACCTAACGTTTTTTGTTTTGTGGTGTTGTTTTAGTGATTAAAATGCGTGGTTGTTTTTAGACCGTTTGATGTTATTTTAGATAGTCGTTGTTGAATCTTTATAATGGGTTTGTTTATTTGCTTGTTTTATTTGTTTTTCTGTGTACTGTATATAGTAACTTAGGTATTTATGGTAAATTTTCCTTTACGGGTCATTAGGCCTTTCGAAAATGTCCACATCATTGTTTGTTCTTAACTTGTGTATTGTGTATGATGATGAATGAAAATAAAGTCATGATATATATGATACGGTATATGACAAAATAAATAAAACAAAATTTAAAAGAGAAAAACAACAACAAAACAATAGCAACCCAGTTGTGTAATGACACCAACAAGTTCAGGTGAAAGTTGTTAGATTCAAACCTCATACCCAATTCATGATATCTGCTCCAGAGCTGAGGGAAACAAGTAATGGAACAACTCTGATTCTGCATGGATATCCCCGGGGAGCAGATTATCAGGATGGGTTGCGGTCCATTAATTACTTTCCTTTAGCTACCAGCTTAGTAACAAAATTCTTTATTTTTCACCTTAAATTCCTTATTGAAAAATTTATTTTAAATCTGACATCCCTTTTGCATCATTATGGAATTGCCAGTATTTGAATTAAAGATGATAAAATTTAACTACTTAGGTAGAGGGTAGATAGGATGACTATATATTTATCAATCTTTGTATCAAAGGACACTTTCGCGAATTCGAACTAATAACCAACAGCTAATATCTATCGCTCCTCTTACCAACCCTGGCTTGTAGCTAGTTGGAAAGAGCGTCGTGCTAGTAATAAGAGGTGGCCGATTCTAATATAGCCAAGCGCACATGGAGTTTATTCAACACGAACGTGCGTGGGCCATCTCCAGGGAAAGCATCAATAAATATACAAAATAAAGTGTATCAGGCAGGACTGCGGTGGTTTCTTGATGACGTAGCGATTTTGAAGTTAGGTATCAGTGAGGTTTACATTGGAAGAGCGAGATAAGATGAGAGAGAGGAGAGAGACGACGAGAGGAGAGAGAGAAGATAGCGAGAGGAGATGAGGGGAGAGAGAAGAAGAATATAATTGAACCATTTCGGTTCCTATAGATTTCTTAGAAAGGAAACATGTGGTTTGCTCTATACCAAATGATGGGCATTGCCCCTATAGTTTGCGTCCAAATGTGCCTTATTTACACTGATCGAGAAGTAGGGATGACTTGTCAGAAATAGTCTGTCATTTTATATGAGCTGATTTACTATCATTTGATACAGGCTGTAATTCTTAACTGCTCTACTTTAAACAAGACCATCATGCTTATTTTAAAGAGGTATAGATACATCCTTTCGTACCCTATAAACTCACCTTTTAGGGCGCAAAATTCAAACACACAAACAAGCAATAACCCAACAAAAATACAAAACTCTCCCTTTCGTTTCGAAAAAAACTATAAGCACTAAAATAAGGATATATACTTCACTTTGTCAAGGGGAAAAGGAAGATTAACAAGTAAAATCGAGAGAAAAACTCTCTTAACATTTTGTGTGTCTTTCTGCATGTTTATGCAAATTATTTGCAAATTAATAGGTCTCGTATTCCCTAAGCTATTGAAAATCTCGTTTTTCGAGTAACAACCGCGGTTATTAATGTAATTATGGGCGATCTGCATGAATAAAAACACGCGTGAGTTTATCGATTGAAAACTAATAAGTTTATGGTTAGAAATTAGAAAAAAGTTCAGTTTATCGATTGCAAAATCACCATTTTTGACTTGCAAAACATTTTTTTTCGAAGAATAAAATCATTTTTGAGCGATAAACTCAGTTTATTGGTATTGGTGCAAACTACGTCTAAAAACTAAATTGATCGAATTGATTGAAAAACACAGCTTATCGGTTGAAAACTTTTGTTTTTTTAATTAAAAAAACTCAGAAAAACTAAGTTTATCGGAACTATGCACAATCAGCGTCAAATACCTGAGTTTTCGAATGAAAAACTAAGTTTATCTATAGGAAAACTTAGTTTTCAATTCGAAAATCCCAGTTTTTCGATTTGATTAGAAAAAACCTGCACTCTTCCTGGAGTGGCGTTCTCTTTGAAGAGCGGTTTTCGCTCTTTTGATTTAGACTGGGCCTATTTAAAATAAGTACATTTTAATATATAGAACGTTAACGTTTTCACTGGAATCAAAATTTGGCAGGCACACTGTACTATACAAGAACTCTCATCTGACTTCATGTTGAGTCAACTATTCCACGGCGTCAAACCTCGAGCGAGCATGCATACGTGCTGACAGCCGAGGCGACCGGGCGTCTACATCGCGACTGTTACGCTCTAGACAAACGTTATGGTGCTATACCTACCCGCATCAATATACGGAAATGTTATTCGATTAGTGCTTAATTAAATGCTAGAGATCAAAATAAAGTTAAGGGGTAATCTCTTACTCATATCATAGAACTGATCCGTACTTGAATGGTGCCAATTTCATGTTGAGTATGAGTAAGAGGTATTTCTAAGGAAACAGTCTGCTTGTTGGTGAGTTAGGCGGGAAATTGGCGAATATTGCGTTGAGTGACCAGAGCAGATGTGTGAAGGAGACGTACAGATCAACAAATCACATTTTGATGATAGCCCTGATGCTTGGATTAGAAAAAGTGTTTAGAGGCGTGTTCATTGGCGTAATTCTAGTGTCGTTTTGGAAATCGGCCTAAATTTGATTAGACAAATTTTAAATGATTTATATATTTGTAACGAAAACCAGTGGCTTTCCTAAACCACTGATATTGAGAGGATTAATTCTCAAAATAGCTATTAAGAAGGGGAGGGCAGGGCCGATATCCAGGGAACGGTGTGCAAGATGAGGGGTGTGCCGTGCTGAAAAACGGGATTTCCCGAAATAGCACGCCTTAAATAAATGTCTCGATAATAGACTCGTCCACTTTACACAGATGTATTTGTGTTCTAAGTTTTCCAGTGTGAGATGGATCGGGGCTGTGTGTGGTGTGTGCGAGAGATGTGCGAGCATGGATGTGCGTATGGGGTGGGTAATTGGTTACACACCGGTAACTCATTTATACACAGTAGTCTATGGAAAAATTGGCAACTTTCTCTCTAAATGTAAACGAATGAAAATTGCACTCCCCTAAAGAGTGAAACTCTTGTAAACCAATCCAAAATGAGTGGTTTGTACTTAAAAAGAGTGAATTTCCACTCAAAAAGAGTAAAAATCACTCTAAAAAGAGTGGATTTCCACTTGTTTGAGGAGTTAAACGAAGAACAACACTTTTGAATTTGAGGAGTGAAACGAAGGACAACACGCAAACGAGTGATGTTCACCCTTTTTGAGTGGGAATTCACTCTTTTTAAGTACAAACCACTCATTTTGGAGTGATTTAAAAGAGTTCACTCTTTGGGGAGTGAAATTTTCACTCGCTAACATTTAGAGAGTTGAGGCATGTTTTTTCACATTTAAAACTCTTATGCACCGAGAAATACAACAGTATCACACCAAAGTACAAGCTAAAATCACCAAATGACCAAATTTTCAACTTATAATGGTAGCCAGAAAATTTTTATTTATACGAATCACTAAACTCGCAACACGTCAAAACGCCCAGCACGAGATGCTCTATCGTCTGTACTCCTGGGTGTGGGCAAATCGATGTGAAATTGATTAGCGGGGAGCCTATTTTTCCTCTTGTGTTCTTTGATGTAAATATGCAACTAGCTTTCTATTAATTATTTTTAAAAGTAGACCAGGTACCACTGATAGCCATTGACCCTCTGTATATTATTTTATATAACATTTGGCCTTTGACCGCTGGGGTCGAAACTTCCAATGGATATTGAAGAGCGCAGGACTATGTCAAATTAGAGTCGGGTGCTCTTGTATTGAGCTTACGGCGGTCCGGTAAGTACGTAATCCTGTTTCTAAAATTAAAAAAAAAGTTGGCGTAAATTGAAATCAGTGTTTGAAAATTCTCAAGACTGGAAAAATATCGAAAGGCATTGTGGCAAAAAATTGATGTGCCCATAGTGATTGCGTGTTCACTTTTCCGTGTCTGCGAGCACCTAAGTACCCGACAAAAACGTTCAATTTTCTCGCTAGGTTGTATAGGTTCAGACCAAATTACGATACATTCAAAACAAAACTAGTAAACGGACACTCTGATTGGCAAAAATTTCCATAGAACCCCCTTCGTTTCTGGAGATATTTGAGATTTCATTTACACACATTCTCTATGACGGACTGATAACGTTAGTCTCTCACGCAGTATCAACTTATATCTTTCGCAGTGACACAAACTACACCGTGGGAATTACCTACCGGACTGCCGTATATTGAGGTATTCAAAGATATTCATAAATTGATTCATGATTATGACCTTTGACTTTTGACCTCAGGGATCAAGCCAAGGCCTAAAATATGTTTGTTTGCGTTAACGGGTGAAAAATATTAGGGTCGGTCGGACTTTTTTTTATTAAATGAACTATCAGGAAGGAAGGTTTACTGTTATAGGCTGCCCCTGAGCTGGAAAAAAAATCGCTCTTTTGTTCACGTGATCACTGAAATGACACAATGGATTTGATTGGATTATAAAGTCCGAATTGATTTTTACTGGGATTTATCATGTCGCCACATACGTGCGGAAATGTCAGCTGAGATATCAATATCGTTAACGAATTCTGCTGATAATTCAACAGAATTATTTAATTGTCATAGATATGCTGTTAAAAGAAGTGTTTAGATTTTTCAAAAGAATACTTAAAAAGTGTTTAGGGTCATGAAAATCACGTAAAAGTATCGTAAATTAACAGTATGTTCTAAATAATTAAATGCTTATGTGAATCAAGAAGCGCTCAATAAACTAAACATGCATGATTTCATGTTTAGTATCTAAGCACGTATACATGTTAAAGCGCTTAGAATAAACACATTAAATTAAGTGTTGAAAATGAACATTAAACATACAATACGTGTTGATGCTAAACACTCAAAAGCGGTTGTTCTAGCGGTGTAACTGTGTTGAGATTAAGAACTTTAATAACAACATTTTAAGAGTCACTTTGTGGACACATAAAGCCGAGTACGCTTACAATTTGAGGCTTCTGTGTGCAAAAATATCAAGTGATGTGAAAAATGGATATTGTATTTAGAATTTCACATAATATAAAGTACAGTAAAACGCGAAAACACTGACGGTGGTATCGATGTTAGTAGATTTATCTTATCGAAGAAGTGTATACTTAGAAGTAACACTTTATAATGGTAATAGTAAAAACTAAACACTAAAATCGTTGTTTCAACATCACATGTATCCCTGTTGTATACACATCGAATCGCCGAGCCATCAAAGCTAGTTTTATGTCGCTAAGCGAAGGAAATGGCACAAATCACAATTACCTTTGCATGTACGTGATTATGTGATAATGAACGAGTTAAGTCAAAAGTGGTTTACTAAATGAATGAGAAACTTGAATGAAGTATAATGAACCGGTGTTATCTCCGGGTTTAAGCTGATTTTACTCTATTGAGTCATGTTAATGAACCAATTATTAACGAGGTTTAGTTGAGTTTATCATATCGAGTCATATTAGGCTCGAGTTAATTAATCACTTTTGAATTGAGATCTTTATCGCTTTCCTAAATACAGGCACATGCAATGATACGACATATTCAGTTGCATTTAAATATATAACAAAAATAACGAATCATTATTTTTATATCGATTAGTCATAAAAACAGATGATGACAAAACACTTGGGATATGCAATACTTCATGAAAAAACACTCGGGATATGTAATAAATACTTCATGAAAAAAATGCTATTACTTAAAACTACATAAAATTTCAAGCAATTCAATAATTTTTACAATCCTGAACAAAGTTGACATTTTGGGTCATTTTTTATTGGGGTACAACCGTCAATCCGACATGCCGCTAGTAACACACGACGCTCGTCGGACACGTCACCAGTCCGCAGTGGCGAAGCCAGGTGGGGGAAAAGGGGGGCAGAGTGCCCCCTCTGAAAAAAATCTTGAGGGGAAATCGGGAAATAAAACATGGATATTCATGTTAAATCAGCCCCTTTTGGGATTCTTTTGCCCTGCGATCGGGACATTTGTTGCACCTACCGGGAAATTGCCCCCGCAGAACCACTGGGCTGGCTACGCGCCTGCCAGTCCGACCAAAAACAAAATCCCTAAACGTAAAATAGATGATAGTGGAGCGGTTTGGACTGCAAAATTGTCGACAACCCCTCCCCTCGGTACAACAAAACGCAACCACTTCTATTCGAAAGATAGTAATAAATAATTTAAAAAAATGATGGTTGTGGTCAAAATTTTTTTTTTTTTTTTTTTTCCCCGGGGGGGGGGGGGAACTTGTATTTCAAGGTGGATATCATGCTCGTGTATGGCCTCCCAAAACATACCGGTGTGAAAGCAGATATAGACCGGTGGGAGCCATAGTCCGGGGCTCCATAGACGAGAACGGAATAAAGCGTGAAACTAATGGTGCGTAAAGGGTCAACTGAATCGAATACCCTATTGTTCACCATTGTTCCCGGACTATGAGTACGCCGGACAATGGTTACTTCTACACCGGAAAACCAATGCGTTATTATTATATCAAATCCGACAAGCACTATCAGTGATTTACTAAATCAGAAATTCGAAAACATTATCAAAAATCAGATTTTTGCATCGCTGTAACGAGTATATGTGTCCTAACATACCCTACAAGTGATAGGACCAAAATCAGCCTAATAAGGACAAAATCGGATATTTTAGTCATTACTGTCCGTACGGACACTTACTACTATGCAATTGAATAGAGATTCATATCTTTGAATATTGCTGTTTTCTTCCTTTTCTATCAGTTTTTTTTTTCAGTTGGAAAATAACATATGAGAATTCTACAGACTTATCTTACACTTTAAAGATATTTCTGCAAATTTCAAATATTTCTTACTCTTTCGGGCGGATTAAAGGCACGTTTCAAAGTGTTAATATTCATGAACATCAACACCCATTTTTACATGTTTTATATTAGTGTTAAGTTTTTGCAAACCCTCCAATACCTACACATGTAAAATATCAAAATTAACAGGGTTGAAGTTAATAAAGTGTGACCTACAGTGCATCCATACTATGTTCCATTCCGTGTTTAATTTGTTCTATAGGATCCCGTGTCAAAATTGATCTAGTTCGTATCACATTTAATTAATCTTTTCCGTATCACTTTTGAATCCATTCCATATGATATTTTTACTGCACAAAGAGAGAACGCGGTTTAAACTTTAAACAGGTATTTTATCTGTATAGTTTGAAACGATTAGATACCGTTAGCTGCCATTTGTCAGAAATTTCTATCAAACGCACTATCATGTCAAGTCTTTGGTCAGTGGTCTAAAGGGTATTCAGATTACTGTGTTGCCTGAAGATCCATTTTAAAGAGCCACTGACTCGAGGAATGATATAATGAGCGGTATCCTAATACATGGCAGCACACAGATGTATCACATGACAGCTATTGCACTTACAACCTTCTTACATTCAAACATATAATTTGTACTCTTTCACAACCTGGCAGATTCCTATAGATAACATCTACGTCAATGGTTTTTAGTTGGCTTCCATTTCAAAAGCCACTGACGTAAGACTATAAGATTGTTTAAACTCATTTTATATAATATTTGGCATGCCGATTCTGAATATGACAGAAAAATGTTGTAATTTTGAAATTTGTGAGAAAATAAAGAGACATTTTGAGCTCGGAGCAATAATCGCCTATTGGAGAGTGTAGTGCGAAAGCTGGAGTAGAATTAGCATATCACATTGCAATGTTAGGTAGCACGTTTCCTGAAAGCGAACCCTAACATATAATTAGATTGACACATTAGCGAGTTGGGCATGAACGTCATACATAAATATATCCCTTACGTCCCTAGAGGAAAATGACTACCAACCTCACGATCACCGCAAAAAAGCGAGGTAGCGGCGTTATTTGTCTTTAGATCTAGGAGCAATTTAACTCTAAACACAAGGCAGGGATCCGCTCCATGATATTTGAAAGTAGCAAAATGGCATTTAGGGATTTAAAGGACATAAAAATATGAGTACCTGGAATACAGCAAAATCTTAGTTTTGTCAATGTTCCGAGACTGAAGATCATCAATGAAAAATCATGACAAAAATATCTGTAAAGAGTAAAATAGATCAGTTTTCAACTCAAGTTTCGAGGCAAATTAAAAATACTAAAAGGAAAGGACCCTTTGGAGCATTGTATGTCTAAAAGATTCTTCTTCTTCTTATCGTGTCCAAACACTGTGGTTCCCAAATATGATCCAGCCAGAGATGGGTACAACGTCTGGCTGCTTCACTGAATTCCGCAAGGTCCTTGTTTGTGCATTGTTGCTCCAGCAATGGGCAGACCAAGAGATGTTCCATTGTCTGTGGTGCTGTTCCACAACCACAGGTAGTATCCTGATCTGCTTCCAGATAGCCCCACTTCTGCAAGGAAACCTTAGATCGGCCAGTTCTGGTTCTCAATCTGTTGAGGCATCGCCATTCAGCCCATGAGGAGTCAGTTCCAAGTGGAAGATGCTCACCAGGTTCAATACCGATAGATGTTACTTGGTTGATGGCAAGTCTTTCTTTCCACAAGGCGACTCTCTTGACCTCCTTAGAGACTTAAAGATGTATCTCATAAATTAGTTTCCCAACATCATATTTCCTTCTGTGATGTTATCTTGCAAAACACATGTGTTACACCACATGGCTATAACTGTTGATTCTAATGGCAAAATGCTTTTTCTCACATACTAATTCTTCTTGTTATGGTTTGTTACTTCTTTTTCAAAGATATTGCTTGGAAAATGGATATAATTGTTATATATAGAAATCAAACGAAATCTAATTACTTTTGTCTAGGTTTAGTTTGCACGTTTGAGTACAATTTGACAAAGAAAGTATTCTTCTTGTAATTCCTGTTAAGGCGAATGCACAAGAATGGTTGATTCGTGGTTCCGCGTATCAATAACCTCACAATGTAAAATCAGTGTCCGTAACAAACCTGCCAAACCCTATGAATAACCGTGGATTCTTGGCTATTATGTAAGTCCCTACTTTACAAATTAACGCAGTCCATTGATAAACTGTAAACAAAGTCAATTGACTCGATAAATTAGGTTTAATAGTGATCATATGTTCGATTTCACGTATCAGTAGTATTGTAGCAGTTTGTATTTCGTGTACTTCGATAAAGTTGTTTAATTTCCCTCCAGTCAATTCAAATCAGAACATCCTGCCGAAATGCCTTTTCCTTTCTACATTTCCTGAAAGTCATCAGGAGGACAATACTACTACTACTACTAAGTCGGCCTCAGCCGGGATCTAGCACGGATCGCGTCCATATATACTATCCTGCATGCACGTCGCAAGCTCATTTGTGTCTACCACTCCTGCGTCCCTTTTCAGGATGTCTACATAAGTTTTTCGTTGTCCGCCCCTTGTCCGATGTCCATGTGTTGGTTCCCAGAGAACGAGTCTACTGGTACATAGCTCAGGGTGGTGGTAACAGTGGCCTGCAAGCTGCATCATTCTTCATGTTCCTTGTTGCTATCTACCTTGTCTCCAAACTTAGGTAGTTCACCATAAAGCACAGAGTTATGAAGCCGTTGTCTCCAGACAATAGAAATATATACAATCATTGTAGTCCTACTTGAAAGCCGATTTGTGACGTCATCAGGTCACATTCCAATGCATTCTGGGATATGTAAAATATAGCTTATACATGCAATTTAAACCAGGTGATGTCTAAAATTTGCTCGTTTTCCACATATTCATAGTTAATGCTTTTAATATGTAAACGTAGACATGATTTCTTCCATGGACAACGAACTACGCTATAGATCGAAATGCAATATAAATCAAAATGCACTATATGGAAGATGATGTGTATTATGTGTTGACTATGAGTCTCAGTTATTATTAAATTAACAGTTTTGATGCGCTATAAATAAAATATTTAAAATAAACGCCTTAAGACAATTCTCTGAACCGATTTCCCAGGCGTCAACTCAAGGTTTGACGCGCTATCTCTGTTCAAATAATTCGGATCTATTTTCTCTATTTGTTTATTTGAGAAAAAACAAAAAAAAACATCTTCCGACACTTTGGGAACTCAACGTATTTGTAAACTTGTGGTCAAAAGGCGTGTTCCTACGCCAGTTCAAAAATGTGAAATTCTCTAATTAAATTAAAACTGAATAATTACACACATAAATAGTCTCGACACAAGAATGCTGAAAATGCATACCGTTTTCATGATAGCTACAATGGATAGTTTTTTTCGGAGTTACACAGGTTTTAATCGAGAGAGGTTGTAATAAGAGAAGATTTCAATAGCTTCCCACAATGCATTGCTTCCATGGAGGTTTTTGTACAGGTATTGATGTGGGTCGTTAGTGTTGAAACATGCAATGATAGTACTGATCACAAACTTGCATTTTAAGAGCGTTTTCATCTCTCTAACGATCCACCAAAAAAAAAAAAATGGCAACCTGTACAAACACTTTCCAATGGGAAGCTGCCTTTGTGGTAAGCTACTGGTATCTTCTCTTAGGTTGTATTATGTCCAGCATAGTCACAGTGTCTTGACCTTAATTCATTTTGCAAGTTTGATTGAATTTTCGCCTCTGTAGCTCCATTAATGGTCATCGTATTAGATAATATGAAATCATGGTAATGCTGAAGTAAAACGTGAAATCTGAGTTATCAACAACTGTTATTTTTCTATCAACTCTTAAACCATTAGACCCAGGCTTACCTCGGGTATCATATCCATATCAAGCTATTGTATGTCATATTGTTGAATTGTATTGATCACCCAATATCTCTTTAATGTCCAAGTTGTTTACTTAAACCAAGATACAGGGATATGCCAGAAGATCTTCAAAGTGCTTAAAAAAAAGTTTATGAGTTATCACCTCTTGTTCAATTCAAGAACAGTGATAAGTCACCGATCGTAACGCAATGAATTGACGTCAGCGTTAATCTGTCAAAGAGTTGGTATGGCACACTCCACATGTCAGTGTTGCCGATGTGTCTCGGTAACTCAATAGGAAATCCCCCCTCTCGGAACGCGTAAAACCCCTAGCAGAAAGCCCGTCCGGAAACACCCATATTCTCTAATTGAAATATCGAGTGATTAAACGCCGCGCAAAAGTTGATGGACGAGGGGGTTGACAGCCATGGGAGAACTATAAGACGCCAATCGCAGGCTCTAAATGGATACATTTTCTTTAAATCATACAGTATAAGTGCCTTTTGTAGTTTGATTTGGCTAAATGTGCAAGCATGGGCATGTTGTTTTAAGACTTACAGAGTCTTATTCGACCGTGTCAACTTTTACGGTCATTTTACTTTTATTTGCCTTCGCCAAATGCAAACCAGTATTACCTCAACTTCGCCTAATTGTAAACTGTAAGCACATGTTTTATTATTTCTTTGCTGCTTCAGTCCTTTTAGGCACTAGCTTTCCGAATGTTGGAGTATCTAAAAAACCGGTTGAACCAAGCTTGCCGTTCAAACTAATTTGAACGTATTTCCCAGCTGAGTAAAAAGAAGTCCAGGAATCGCCATGGAAACGTCTCTCCAGCTGTGGAATGTGGGTTTCAAATCAACAATAGGCATTGCAAGGTGTTTGTGCATGTGCAGATTGTAGATTTAGGGCAGTGATGTTAAGGCTTCCAGCAAGTATTAGAAAGATCTTGCAGCTTGGTATGTAGATATCCAAAATAATAGACACGTAATGATGCCAGTGCAAATGGGTTTTAATGGGTAAGGTCCGCGGGGTATAGTTTGCCCCAAATTTGTTTGAATAAATTGGCGGCGTGAAGTCTTCAGCATCGATGACTCCACTCAATCCAACAACTCAACTCTTGAATACATTAACAAAGTGGTCGTCGATCACGGAACACTGGAAATTATTCGAACAGGTGCCGTTAAAGACATCGTGCAATTTTTTTGGTGTATGATTTTTTTGACCGCTTTAATCGAAAGGAGTCATTCGGAGCTTATAATTTGTGGATTCTTTAGTATTAAGGTAACGAATCTATTGCTATGGCATGTGAGTTTTAGTTAAAGTTAGACATGGCTTACCGGTGCAAACTGGATTGAGACAATGACGTCATTACTTCAGCTCGAATCAAGGCAAAATCTGCAGTGAAATAATATCCCTCACATTTTGAAATTGGTTCAGATCTAGGTTCTAATTGTGTTTGCAAAATGTGGAAGGATTCGAGCAGATTTGTTTATGCAATCATTTGAAGTAAGGGTATCAATAATCATGTATGCCGAATTCATTATACTTAGTAGACGCATATAAATACCATTAATAGATTGGAAGGTCCCCATTTTATACCCCAAAAACATGAACATATTGGGTGAAACTTTACGACTTCAATAAATATTTTTGGCTTCACTTGGTCGGTTGTAAATACATGCAGATATAATATAAACACGAATACCAACGAAAACTTTTGAAAATTAGGGTCGCTCTTCAAATAAAACGTGCCATTTTGCTTTAATTAATCCACCTCCATCCACCTGGTATAACCTTTGCTTTCCGATCCGAGTCTGGCAAAGTCC
Source organism: Ophioderma brevispina (assembly GCA_023653785.1). NCBI lineage: Eukaryota > Metazoa > Echinodermata > Ophiuroidea > Amphilepidida > Ophiodermatidae > Ophioderma > Ophioderma brevispina. Next base: position 6,199 of record JAMKCH010040561.1, on the reverse strand, counting down.
AAGTCACAATCTACAAACTACAATGTGCTTTTTAAAATCTATTCCAACGGCGTGCTAGGTGGAATGTGGATTTTACTTCACCATTCCATGAAATAGTAATATCAAGGACATGTCTTGAAACTACTTGGACGCCTAGGTCGATAAAATTAAGTAAAATCTTTCCCTTATGAACTCCATATCTGCTGCCTGACAACGACCGGCCATTTAATTTCACATACTTACAAACTTATCTACCATCATCGGATAGTCTTTTGTTCAGAGATTTCACCCTAACGTCATTATAGACACCATTAAACGAATTAATATCACCACATTAGGACTCCGTACAATGGAGATCCACCATGACCCATTGACGAGTGCAAGCGTCTCCATACAAGTTTGACCATATCTACCAGACCCTATAATAGGTAGCGTTCAATTAACCGTGGAGACTCCTTGCATATCTATACGATTGTGACATTTATACGGGGTTCAATCCCCGGCAATGCAGAGACTAGGCCTTTGTGCCATTACAAAACATATTGTGACCATGGTACAGAATCGGCTTAACGGAAACTGATGCATTCCGGATTTAGACATGTCCGTTATGATTGAGGACTTATGCAATGGTTGGCCGGGATGTCAATCCGTTAGTGCTAAGCTCTAATACAAGATTGGCCCAGTTTTTGATGACCACCTTACAACAATTGGTTAATAATTGCAATGATAGAAGATGCCTTATTTCTCCAATGCTGAGATAAGGAATGATATTTTCGTGTCAAAGTAAGCCTCAAATACACTTTAATGAAATAATCTGGTGTTTTCAGGCTGATACTTCAATTAACAATTCATCTTCTTAGATGTTAAATATGTATTTTCTGTCAACATGTTTTATTAGCTCTTACTGTACTAGTGTTAAGTATCATAACTTTTTTACCTGTTGGCCATTACAATAATCCTCTTACACTCTCACGTGATGACAACCTAAACTTTTAATTAGGTCCTCACTTATTTAGAAAGCTACTATAATGTTTTCAACATTGCTGCTAACTGTCATACTATGGTTTAGAAGATGAGATAGTGATTACGTCTTACCTACCACCTCTCCCTCCTCTCTCTCTCACTAGTATTCGTTTTTTTTGATTGCCCAATGAGTTCTAATGTGCATAGATAGCCAGCAATGGGATGTTTAGATTTACTCCAACAAGGTTCTTTCCCATGGATGGGCACGGTCCCTTACTTCTTTGTAGTATCACATCTTTGCCGCCTGAATCCCTAGTGTCTTATTTCACACAGCCTCCGCGAAATAGACCGTATTCATAGCCAGCCAGTTGGTTGGAAGCATAGACGCATCCATTACTACAATACATTCACCTTCAATGATCCCTGTGCAGATCCTAACAGGTATCGTTGACAGCTTAATTATGTAGTCCTGGAATGTAGTGCATCTTGCCACCAACATGTCTGGTGGCTGACGTCATATTGAATACGGTCTATACCAATTTTCTACCGACCTTTGTTCCTAACAATACCAAAACTCCTCAGTCCCAAACTCGAATAACATTTAATCTGGTTTATTTTTTAATTACAATTCTTATTCTTTGTGTATTTTAACGCTAAACGGTATCGTCGGTCCCATGGGGTGTCATAAGCACAATGTGCAACAAATAGATACTGAATGAATTTCTTCCAAGTTTTACCTTCTCTTGAGCTCAAAATTTAATGTTGGTGTAACTTTTACAGCAAAAGTTTAGGTGCAAATTAAAAAAAAATAAGGCATGCGTGGGCCGTCATTGACGTCGCTCGTTTGTACGGCCACAACCTCACATACACCGAATAATCGTCAACTGGGTTCAGAGGGACTAAACCATGAGTCGACATAAGGATGCTTACCTTTGCGTTTTTCCAGCCATCATGCTAAACATTTCAAGCGGAACCAATTCTGTTCAAATTTCACCAGAAAGGATAAAATTAGGACTAAAAGTAGGAGTGCGGTGTTTCTACACTTCTTTTTTTAATATCCCAGGGGTCAGAATCCCAAGAGAATGCGACTCATACAAGGCATAATACGCGGCCGTGACAAATTCCAATGACTGTGTTCCGGGCCACCTGTATGTACTATATAAACCAGATATATTCGCTTTGTACTGTAAAGAAATAATGAGCGCTGCGTTAATTTAAGGGGTACCTTTTTCATCGCGAGCTCAGAGGCAAGCGCGAAATTTACAGCACGCGAAAATATTTATTCAGTACGTAGGAGCTGTAAAAGTAAAAAGTTTCAAGTATAAACCCCAAGCGGCTGAAGTTGTGTCACATTATTGAAAAATCGCGATTTTTTTATTGCGCAAAATTACCACCTTCTTACAACTTTTTCAAAAGTTCCCTGCAATATATTATTCTCCAACAGGTATAGAAAACATTTACGGGTTTTTGAAGCCAACCGAATTATATCGACACCAGAAGCCATTGTAATCTATGATTACACAGCGTATACAATTAACCGTGCGTTACGAAGCGAGTTTGAACAAGAACCGTGCCAATAAAGTAACACCTTATTTTTATTCGTTTAAGAGTTCTAGAAATCATGCTTTTTTAATAACCTTGATGCTATGAGCTTATTCTGAGCAATTGCAAAAAAGTATCGTCAATTATTACAAGTCTCAAAAGTAACCCACGTTCATAATGAATTACCGTTAACCATTTGTAAAAGAAACCTCAAGATGTACAATTATGACATAAAAAGAAATTCTCTACCCTTACTCAAATAGTGTCCGTTATACAATGATATTAGTTCCTGCATTAGCTCGTCTTCAAATGCAATGACATTGCGAATTAATAATGATAGGCGTCAATAAATATGTCTGCCTCGCATTGAATAATTTCCGAAAAGTTCCTTGTACATGTCCCTTAACTATCTTGTCAGGCAGCCAAGAAATGACTGGTAGTAGAAGAAAAGCACAAGGGCTGTTAGCTGACAAAGCTCAAGTCATTTTTGGAGATTTGACAAAGATGGTTTTGATCAAAAGTGCAACAAGAACATGATACCGCAATAATATGATCAACAATAACCATGATAACCGTCACGATTGTGAGATAAGATTTAGTCAGACTTGAAATTGTTTCGGTTATGCGCTATATTAAACCAACCCCACACTACACCCTAACGCTATCTCGTTCGACAGACTAGCCCAAAAGTGACACCAGGTGTCACCAGCTTGATCCATTGCCGACATGGTTACTCAAAGAGCACATTGATACCATCTCTGACACATATCATAAATTTATTTCTTGTGTCTGGAATATTTCCTAAGCATTTTGGCCAGGCTATCATAACACCCATTATCAAGAAAGCCTCACCTGATCCAAACGATTTACAGAATTATAGGCATGTTTCAAATATTACATACATTTCGAAACTCATTGAGAAGGTTGGAAAACAAATCACTGATCGTTTGACTTTGTATTGCTTCAGTCTGTTTATTCTGCTAAGATAATCATTGAGATGGCTCTACTGAAGGTCAAAACACATGTTGTGTTTTGTGGACAGGCAAGAGGTGATCTTTCTGGTACTTCTTGACCTGTCTGTAGCATTCGACACTGTCGACCAGGGTGTTCTGCTGCAAATGTTGCATAAAAGGATTGGTATTTGTGGAACTGCTCTGAAGTGGGTTGATAGTTACCTGAATTCAAGAACAAGTTGTGCGTGTATTGATGAGGAGTATTCTGTTGCTACCTCATTATTGTATGGTGTCCCACAGGGTTCAGTTTAAGGACCCTCTTGACTTCATCATTTACACATTACACATATAACACTCCCAAAACCCACAAATTACCATACTGTGAAACATTTTGGTATTTATGAGTTCCTACTTCCTAGTATGAAATTAGGAGTGGAGTGTTAGGGTTACCGTGGGTGACATCCTCCGCAGTCACAACTTAGACTTCCACGCTCTATATTCAAATGTACATATTATTCAATCCAAAAGTTACAAATGTGCAAGGGAGGGCCCTGCGAAAGCTGTAACTCTGCATAACAGATCTCAAAAACTAAACGAAATCAAACAAAGCTAAGGCTGAATAATAACACACACTTATTATTATCGGCACCCGAAAAAGCAGCGAAACACCTTCCACCTATTTGGCTACAAGGAGGTGGAATTACTATCAGGGCTATCGCAGGCCATTTTGCCACGCATGTGAATGCTGTTGTCTCTGCTGCCTAGTTACAACTACGCAACATTTGCCAGACTGCACCATGGTCTGGATGGGACACCAAGTAGTTCGTTCCTTAATTTTACTCTCTGTATTGGCTTCCAGTAACGCATATCCTCAACTGTGCATCTATGTTTCATTAAACGATCAAGCTGCACAATGTATTACTCACAAAAAAATCAAAATACTGAAATCCAGACCACCTGTGACAGGGAACAATCCTCGCTCATCATCTGATGCATTTCTTCTTGCTTCTTTCTTCTTCTTGCGTATGAGGCAGCAGCTAAATGTGTTGGAAACGTTGGAGCCAACTCACTGTTGGATTGGTAGGGGTTGGATATCTGTATCCACCGGCGGACGAAAGATAGGGCACTCATTGGGAATGTTATCCGCAGTCTGTGATAGATAGCCACATTGGCAGGCTGACGCAGCCCCCATCGGTGCATATTGCTATTGAAGAGACACACTCCTGTGCGAATCCGGTTAAGGTGACCCATTCCTTGCGTGGGAGATTGCTGCCAGGTGGTAGTTCCGTCACATGGTGTAATAGTGAGTTGATATGGTTCTTGGAATGTCTTTATCCAGCAGTATTCCATTCCTGAAGAGTTGAATGGGGAAAGGGAGTTAGACACGTGTCGGCAGAAAGGTCGGCGAGAGCGCACTTGCGCAGTCTCTGTCTACCGAATTGGTGTGAATCTTTGACAGTGTTATGCAGCAGGTGTTGTTGTCCAGCAGGGCTTTCTTATTCACTGTTTGTGCGTGTGGTGTTCCCTCCGGAGTACTGCAGGATGCAATGCTGAAAAGCCACTGTAGAAATTCAGATGGAGTGGGGCGGAGGCAGGCAGTTATGGTTCTCCAAGGTCTCGTGAGTACAGGGTCAAGGGTCTTCTTGTGTGAGAGCTGTTGCACCTGATGGGGCGGCATATTCAGCAGTGCTGTAGACCTTGAGTGTAACGGCCCTGGTGCCGTGTGGCACCAGGGCCTGACACTCAAGCTTCTTAAGCTTAAGAACCAGTACATCAGGGTGGGGTTTTCCTGTAACCCCAGCTAATGCTATGATCGTTATAGTCGCCGGCATTATTCAAAGGTGCAACATAGTTGTAGAGAGTCTGCTTAAGAAGCTGGTTAGGTGGCTTGTAGACATTGGTGACATGAACACATGCAATGTGGTAGTTGCACCATTCCAGGGTGGAGTCTGGCAGGTGAGGTTGCAATTTGTTTACATTGGGCTGAGTTATTAGCAAAGGTGCAATCCCGTGGGTAGCGCTCTTGGTGTGTGCAGCTAGGGGGTATGCGCAGATGTTCAGAATGGAACTGTCGGTTAGCGTGGTCTTTGGAGGAGAATAGCGTGACACTTTATGCGTATGTGTGAGGTGTTCGATGATTTTTATCGTTGCCCTAGTGAGACCTTTCACATTTAGTTGGAGCATGAGATGCCAATCTGACTGACGTATGGTGATGATGCCCTAATAAGGGCTGTGTGCCAAACTGGCATCAGATAGTGTCGTCTGGCGGGGCATGATTAAATACAGTGAGATTAAAAAAGACAACAGGTGAATTAAAAAAGACTTTACAGTAAATCAAAAAAAGCAACAGAGTTAGCGTAGCCTCAGTTGATTATCATTCGCATGAAAATATCAGTTACCAGGGTTCACCAAGAGGTAGTTGATAATCTTGAACCCTTCTTCTTGCTAAAACTCCTACCAGAAAGCGTGGTGACAAAGCCTTTGCTGTCGAAGGCACCTTCTTCCTTAAGGAACACGCTTCCCCGCCACATTTGTGAGGCTCCCACTATGACTGGGCTATGAAAGCGCTACCTCTAACAAACTCCTCAGTGTAATTTCATGCAGTGTTTTCATTCGTGCTAGCTTTCTTTGTTTTTCAATGCGCTGGGGATCACTTTTTGGAATCGGCGCATGATAAATGCGATCTGGTCTGTTATGTTCTAACCGCGTCACAGCTTTCAGTTTCTTTTGGTAGTGGATGTTATAAATTTAATTGACATGAT
>JAMKCH010040560.1:0-25202 GCA_023653785.1 Ophioderma brevispina | reverse complement strand
GAGAGAAAAAAGGGCAATTTTGATTTGCTTATATTTCAGTGTAGAACATAAGGCTGGAATTTTGTATTTGCTCCTATACGAGTGAATTAGAAATTTCACAAGTTGGTACCAAAGAAAGATGTGCAAGGTAAAGTGCACAACAGCATGTGACTGTAACCTTTCAGATGGAGCTATTATTGATAGAAATCGTGAAATCAGGCAGGGGCAAAATCAGTACTTTCGATTTGTTATGGGACACGTTTAGGGTGGGTCATTCACAGCATTTTAAAAAAGTTAACACTATAACACTCACATACATACATACGTGGAAGACTGCCTCCCTGCATTAGAGATGCGATATTCTGAACTCCACAACATAACAATTCTTATTGAATAAGTTCACTTTGACAAAACTGGGGGCATAGCTATTTTCATCTTGGAAGAAATCAGTGCGTTTGATTTGTGATGTACAATCCACATATCACTTTTTAAATAAAACTTAGTCCATGTTAAAAACTTTCAGATGGGCCATAACACATTTACCACCCCAAAGTCTATACTCTTAATAAAAACCCATAAGCAGGAGTACACCTTACTGTCTGACTAAAAAAATTTCCAATTTTCACCAGCGATAGCTACTTTTTCATCAAGTCACAATAGCGCGCTTTTATGACAAATGCAAGAATGAAGAAAGCGATGCACTATAGGCACGTGAATCTGAAGCAAGCTATAAAGCTTATTCTCCGGCACAAGAAAATCTCATTTTGCGATAACCACCTCAACTCACCTTGGGTTAACGACGACACTGCTGCCCAAAAACGTAACAGGAGTGTACGTTATCCCCACTGATGCGGCGAGCAGCACCACCTTGTTAACTCCCTGTTAGAGTAATGTGTCACGCCACTGCGTGGCCTGTAACGACAGCAAATAAGCATGCACTTCAGCTCCCGGCCCACAAGGGCCACAAATGTCATTGTATCTTGTCATAGGGGAAAACTAAACGAGTGGCCTGGTCAATGTGAAATTTCTGTTTCATTCAATCAAGTACTTGTGACATTTTAAAAAAGTTTTGTATACATGTTGAAGTTATCCAGAATATGTTAGAAAATATGAGGAAGAATACCAATATAACAGAGCTTCATTGTATTAACAAAATTACCACATGTAGTTGTCGTGTGGGATGCGATGGTTCAAAAAGGGTTCTGCAAGATTATGGTCACAGTCTTTAATTAATGAGTACTCTTGCTGGTCTATGACAATAAAGTTCTGTAAAATAGCGGCACGTCAAATTTGACAATTCTCAATGCTAACATCAAGGTACACTGTGTAAAAAGCAAAAACGTTTTCTCTGCAGAGAGTGGATAGCTACTTCAATGTAACCCCTTTCAAAAATCCCTCAGCACCCCTTCTGCCCCCCCCCGCCCCATTTACAAAGGCCTAGTTACGCCACATTTTATTCCTAATTCAGTGTGCCACCACGATTTGCTCTTCGGCAGTCCCATTTTTTTACCACAGGAGGTCAACCTTGCCATAAATGTCACCACTGGATTATAACATGTAAGTATTGAGATAGTCCGTAAGACCACTGACCACTCGGGTATAAGCCCACCTTCGGGTATAAGCCCACCCCCCAATTTTTAAAGAAAATACAGGAGCTAGCATACACTCGGGTTATAGCCCAGGTGGTATTTTAGCCTTCACGAACCAACGTGGCAGTAAAAAACTCACAAATTTATATCAACTCCTTAAAAATTTTGAACTATTCTATAGAGCCATCAAAGTAGGCCCCAATCATTGCATTAGGATTGGTTGCTATAATTACTTATAGGAATGTGATGGGAAATTAAACTTTACTTTAAATGTTTGTTAATATCTTTCTACAAATAAAATGTACATTAAGTGTTACTGGTTAATAATATGCTCGAAATGATTTGTAATTTTGTATCTGAAATTTGCTCCCAAGTTCTATCCCCCTCCCCGTTATAAGCCCACCCCTATTTTTAGTAAAATCTTTTTTTAGTGGTTTTGGGGGCTTATACCCGAGTGCTTATTATATTCATATTGCAAATAAGGAGATTCTCGTGCAATAGAATTTATTTAGATAAAACCTGCAACTGCATCAGTCTACAAACAATTAAACCTGAACATTAACATCACTACTAGAGAGCAACAAGATTTTGGTGATGCGTACATGTATATCTGTGTGTGTGTGGTGTGTACTTCCATACCTGACAATGAAGCAAAACCTAAGTCAAATCTGGCATTGGGTCTCGGTACTTGCTGTAAAGAGTGGTTTATCCTCCAAGGGCGCATCCATGATTTGAGACGAAATCATCACAATTGACACATCTACTGAAAAGTGAGGAATGCAATTTCTTGCGGCGTCTTTTTCTGATTTTTCATTATGTTTCTCCCCTCACATGAAGCATATTTACCAAAAACATCTAATTACAAATTTTGAATTAAATCAGTCTGTCGTTTTGATAGTATTAGCAAAATTGTGTACGAAATTGATCATGATCGTTGTGTTTTATGTTGTCCCCCCACTGGGAGACATTTTTTGTTCCTAACAATCCCAAAAAGAACACATTTCCTGGCTTAATTTCACTGGGTTCTTAAGACCAATGCACGAACTTGTTTGATTCCACAATCGTTAATTTGTAATGGGGTAAAGTATGAGGACGAGATTGTCGACGATCGGGTCACCCACTATGGAAGGAAATAAACACTTTGACTTACCGTGTATAGACCCACGTCACATCAACATTAACTACACAGGTAGTCCTATTAGGTAACTCAATCAGACAACTGCATACAAAGGTATATGTTTGGATTATAAGTTTTGATCTTTTTTAGTGCACAATGCCTTTTTATATTAAATGCCAAAGCACATTGTTTTTGGCTGCCACTTGCTTTCAGAATCTGCAAACTGACAATGGCAGTGTTAATTATTGTGGCACTTCCCCAGGGATGGGTAGCACAGTCCTTACCATAGGATACCGTGTTTTACAAAAATTCGGATCCGGATTTTATAACACAGTTGTGATTTCTATATGAATCACTTCGATTTGAGCTTATTTTATGTTCAGAAACAGTGATTAGTATGGACAGTATTATTATCGGCAAAACACGCGATTTGTTTAAAAGTTGAGTGCACCCTCATCACAGATCTCTGAGTCAGCCTTTATTTGGCCTCCCGGGGGGACACTTGCTTGGTTTTATTCACCCTAACCCACAAAGACATTTTCCCAAGGGGACCCACTGAATCTCACAAACCATACAGCAAACGATATCTAATCACAATATAATCATGAATCTTGCTCACAAAATCACAACTTTCATTCTTGACTAGGAAATCACTGAATCTCACAGTTAGCTCACCGTATAGAATTCAACTTATATTTAAATCAAACCAATCTTCACAAATGGTGTCCATTCATCAGTAAACCCTGAATCTCACAAAATCTCACAAATAGCTTAGTGCAGATGTTTTTCACTGAATTCACCAAGTCTCACATATGTACCACTGGTGTGGTTTTGTGAGATTTGTGTGGGTTTAGGGTTAATGTAGTCATTTCTAATCTAAGTTGTGTAATAGGTATAGATTCAATCAAATCACTAATAGCCTTCCCCTTATGCTCATTTAAAGGCACATCAGTAGTGATTTGCTAAATAATAAATCGAAAAAAAAAAATCTCAAAAATCAGATTTTTGCATGTCGTTACAAGTATGGGTACCCTAACATACCCTGCCAAAAGATAAGACCAGAAGCACCTAATAACCACAGAATCCAATATTTTAGCCATAATGTCCAAACGGACACGTACTACAACACGTAATGCAATGGAGAGTCAAATCTTTGAAGACTGCCTTCCGTTTTTTCCTTTTCTGGCAATCTTCAGTTGGAAAATATACGAGGGTAGAATCTCCAATATCATGATTAAATGGTTACAAAAAAAGAGTGAACAAAAGTGGAAATAAAATACCTAACCAATAGGATTAGTGCAGTAAACCACTTAGTATTTTTTTGCAGTCACTTAGTTTGCCTAACTTAAAGTACTAGCGACCTGACCTTTGTCAGGTTAAGGTCATTCCTGCTCAGTGCTTTCACGCTGGCGGACATGGATGCTGAAAAGTGTGCCCAAAATGGGAATGAATGAATATGTTTGTTTCAGGTTTATTGACTGGTATGGGAGGCACTTCCTATTTCAAACTATTTTCTCCATTTTTCTGAATATTTATCACAGCCACGTTGCTGGATTAAAAAAGTGAACACCAAGGTTTACTTGTCGACCAACTTGAATGCATTTTTAAACCTTGCCTATAATATAAAAGTAAATACCACAAAACATTCCATCATTAATTTTCAACACTTGATTGTTGATTGTGCCATCGGGATTGCCCGATGTCAAACTACAGCATTAGAACATTACTGACTGTGCATAACAACGTAAAACAATGCGGTCTCAAACCACGGTGTCGTCTGCTTTGCATGATCCCACCTTTCCCTCACTCTCTGCAACAAGTGACCTCTAATGACTTTGACCTTTATGGTGACCTTTAACCCTACCATTACATGCAAATCCTACAGTCACCTATGACCGAGTGTTGGTGGCAAATGGAGTTAAAGAGGCCTGCCAGAGATTTGCAATACAAATTTTTTGTGAGTAATTAAGGGGGATGGCCCGATTTAAAAGTATACAAATTTTTCATCTTGATAGAAGGCTCCCAAAAACCACGCCCCCAAAAACCCCATCTGTACATTTTACAACCGATATTTCAATCTGTTTTGATGTGACAGCTAAATGCAAAGTTATTGGCACCATATAGACTCTGTGTAAAATTAATATTGGTTTTACCAAATGGGGCCTATTTTTTGCTCACAACTTCCAAACTAAACAACACTCCTCAAGCCCTAAGATTTTTTGCAGGGTAAAGAGAAAATAGTAGCGGTTCTTCAGATATCAAAATTTGACACTTCCAGTAAAATCTAATCTGGGGTTCATGGGATGAGGCTATTATATAGCGATCGGGACCATGGCCCTTTAAACAGGCGCGTACCAGCCTATTAGTGGTTCTGATGGGGCAATTTCCCCCGGTGGGTGCAAACAAATTTTCCCGATCACCCAGCATAAATTTCCGGTCGCAGGGCAAGAATCCGAAAAAGGCTGATTTAACATATATTCATGTTTTATTTCCCGTTTCCACTCAAATTTTTTTCAGAGGGGGCAACTCTGCCCCCCTTTGGCCCCCACCTTGGCTACGCCACTGCCTTTAAAAAATAGTCATCTAGAACTAGAGAGAGTAGTCACCTAAATGCTTAAAGACCCTATCAGTGATTTTTTTTTTTTAAAAGCAATAATATGCTAAATCAAAAGCAAGATTTTAAGAATGTACGTAACAAGTACAGGTACCTAACATACCCCTGCAAATGATAAGACATAAGCAACCTAATAGGACAGAATCGGAGATTTTAGTCATTACTTAACGGTCCCGAACGGACACTTACTACACACGATTGAATGGAGAATCGTATCTTGGAACACTTCCGGTTTTTCTCCTTCCTTTTCTTTCAATTCGACAGCTGGAAAAGGTAACTTATGAGAATCTATAGACTTATCCCGATCACTTGTGAAGCTATTCCTGGCAATTTCAATTTTTTTTTTTCAAATCACTGATAGTGTTCTTTAATGCCAAGTCAGAGATGATCCGATTTTTTGTTTTCATGCAGTGAAATGTTTATATGTACATTATAACAATGCCATAGGATACTGTGTATACCAAAATTCCCAGAATTTATAATAAAGTTGGGATTTTTCTACCCGAAGGGACGTTATTCCGAGCTTAGTTTTAGTTCACACAGGCTTAGTAAATGACGAGCACTATGTAAGCAAAACATGATTTGGTTTTAAAAATTGAGGGCGCCCTCCTCAAGTACATCTCCTTAGTGAAGCCCTTAAAGGTGCAACGAGATTGTTAGGGCAAACCCAAATATTGTGTCATAATAGTATTTCATATAGATTAGACACTCAATAGATTCTGTACCTCGTATTTGCTACAGAAATGTCTTAAAAAGAGAGAAAAAAAGGGCAATTTTTAAAAAGTTAAAAAACATTTCAAATTAAAAACATAGGCTGATGTTGTATTTGCCTCCTTACGAATTAGAAATTTTCATTCACAATTTTTGTATCAAAGAAATATTTCTCAGCTTTAATAATCCTTTCAGATGGGGATTTATTTAATAGAAATCTTTACATCAAGGGCAAAAATCGTAACTTTTCGATTTTTTTATGACAACTTTAAGTTTTTTGTTTCCTGCACACGCACTTTTAAAAAAAGTTAACAAACTATAAACACTCGCATACATACATACGTGGCAGGACGGCCTCCTGCATTAGTGAGATGCTAATTCGGACCACAACAAAATAAACAATTTTCTTATTGAAAAATTCCTTTGACCAAAACTGGGGGCATAGCTATTTTCATCTTGGAAGAAAATCAGGTGCTTTTGATTTTGTGTGTACAAACACAATTCAATTTTTAAAATCAACTTTAGTCATGGTTAAAAAACTTCAGTATGGGCATAAACACTTTACCTTTACACACCCCCAAAATCTATACATCTTAAACCCATCAGCAGGAGTACAACTCTTACTGTGCTGAACTATTCCAATTTTCACCAGAGATAGCTACTTTTTCAGCCAGCACAGAATAGCAGCCTTTTAATGACAAAAATACAAGAAAAGAAAAGAAGAGATGCACTATAGGCACTTGATCTGAAGCAACTATAAGCTTATTCTCTCGGCACAAGACATTCCATTTTGCAGATAACTCACCTTGGGTTAATGACGACACTGCTGCCCAAAACCGTAACAGGAAGTGTACGCTATCCCCACGGATGCTGCTAGCAGGGCACACACTTTGTTAACCTCACTGTTAAATAATGTTGTCACTCACATTGCTTCCTGAACGACAGCAAAAGTAATAGCATGCACTTCAGCTCCCGGCCCACAGGGAGCCGACAAAATTTCCTTGTATCTTGTCATAGGGGAAAACGAGCTGGCCTGATAATGGGAAAGTGTCTTCCTGTTCACGTACTTGTGGACATTTTAAAAAAGACTTGTATACATGTGGAGTATCCATAAGTATGAAGCAAATGTGTAGGAAAGAAACAATTATCACATAGCTACATTCTACAAGACGTATGGGGGGGGGGGTCACTCATATTCACTAACGCATATATTAAATGCGTAAAAAGTGCCTTTTTTCCATCAGGCGAGTACACGGCGTACATTTATTAGGTTGTCAAAAACACAAAATATGGAAGAAGGTATGTTTTTACTCTAATTAATACTCAAATTAAGCATAGATCAAAATCATTAAAAAAGTATTCTAAAATCGAAGTAAGGTAAAGCAATATATTAAGAGGGCTATTAACGACACCATGCATGGCTTACTTTTGGGTATCAAAAAACTGAAAAAATACTTAACGTAGTAAAAACAGGCCAAATTACTTTTTTAGGGGTATGTTTTCTTCCAGTCGGGTGGAAATACTTGTTTAGTGGGTGTCTTTTTTAAGAGTCCGTTTTCACACGGCATCGTATCCACCATGGAATACAAAGTGGCCCCCTGTCCTGCCCCCCCCCCCCCCGGGACTTCCCTGACCCCCAGAACCGTACACCACTGGTGAGATTCAACAGAAAGGAAAAATGAATCAAGTAATTTTGCACATGGGCCATTTTAAGAGTATGCATTTGATCATGCAAAAAACAACCATTATAATGACCAACCAATGAATGTGTTTTCCTTGTAATATTTGTATACGCAGAGCGTCGGAATGTCAACCTTGTTTCCCCTTGAAAATATCGGGGAAAACATGGCCCTCTCGTCCAAGGCATCAATTGCTCATAAGAATTATCATATAAGTTTATCTAGATCAAACCCTGCAACTGATATCGACACACAAATATTCTTGTTCAAGATGCTCCGCTATGTCCCCTTGGTTCCGAGGTACATCCTCGTATATAAGCCTTGGTGTTGACCCCCCCCCCACACGGCCTCAGGTTAGACCATGCAAACTCTTACCATGGGATAAAAAAATGGGCCTTAACCTGGTGCCCATGCAACCCCCCCACACCACCCACACCCACACAGGGCCCTATACCGACGCACATGCACAACCGTAAACTTGAAATGGTCTCAGAAAACTATTTCATACCATATTATGTGCGCGAATCACTCCCACTTACGAATTACTCGCGTTCACAAGTCAATAACCCCCCCCCCGTATGGAAGCACAAAGTGTATCACTTTTCCTTTATATCCCTAGATAAGGAAAACCTTATCTCCAAATAACACTCCGTTAACGGGATAACGCTTCGTTACTGAGATCACAAAGCTGAACCCCAAATACTCCGGCCTTTCTCTATGTTAAAACAAAGCGAAACCCCAAATAACGCACCTTATCTTAAGTTAACAAAGTTATCTCGGATCTGCAAGCTGAACCACCAAATAACGACCCTTAGTCTGGGGTTTAAAACAAATCTTATCTCGGGGGATAAGGGTCTCTTATCTCGAGATAATTCCACCCTTATCTCCAGATAATCAACTGAACCCCAAGAACGCACCTTTTCTGGAGTTAACAATCCTAATCTAGGGTGTTTAGCAAAGCGAACCCTACATAACGTCCTTATCTTGGTTAAAAACAAAAACTGACAAAGCTGACCCCAACTAACGGCGCTTATCTAGTTAAGAAGCTGAACCCCAAAGAACGGTCCTTATATAGAGTTACAAAGCTTATCCTAGAGAATCAACTGAACCCAAAATAACGGTCTCTTATCTTGAGTTAACACTCTCCTGTTCTGGAGTTAGCAAAGCTGAACCGGAACCAACCCCAAATAATAACGGTCCCCATCGGAGATAACAAAGCTGAACCCCACATAACGACCGTTTATTTGGGGTTCAGCTTGTTAACCCAATAAGTGCTGGTTTATTTAGTGTTCAGCTTTGTTTACTCTTAGTTAACTGAGGCGTCATTTGTAGATACGGGGCCTTATCCTTTAGATACGGTTTCTTACTAGAGTAAGCTTTATCCCCAGATAAGGACCGTTATTTAGTGTTCAGATTTGTTATCTCCCGAATCAGCTTTTGTTAAACTTAAGATAAGGACCGTTATTGGGTTCAGCTTTGTTAAAGCCCTTGATAAGGACCGTTATTTGGGGTTCGCTTGGTTACCCCAAGATAGGGACCGTTATTTAGGGTTCAGCTTCCTTACTCTAGATAACTTTGTTAACTTAAGATCAGGACCGTTATTTGTGGGGTTCAGCTTTGTTAACCCACCAGATCAGACGCTTATTTGGGGTTCAGCTTTGTTATATCCAGTTAACGAAGCGTTATCTCCAGTTAAAACGGAGTGTTATTTGGGAGTAAGGCTTCCCTTATCTAAGGATAAAAGAAATTGATAGACTTGTGCTTCCATATCCTTATCTCCAAATACCACTATCCGTTACTTGGAGATAACGCTTCGGTTAACTGGAGATAACAACGCTGAACCCCAGATAACGCACCTTATCTAGGGGTAACAACGCTGAACCCCAAATAACCGCCTTATCTTAATTAACAAGCTAATCTCGAGATAAGCAGAGCTGAACCCCAATAACGACCCTTATCGGGGGTTAACAAAGCTTCTCCATTGATCTCGGGATAAGGTCTCTAATCTCGAGATAAGGCACAGACCCGTATCTCCAGATTAGAAAGCTGAACCCCAAATAACGCACTTTCTGGAGTTAACAATCCTTATCTAGGGATAGCAAAGCTGAACCCTTAATAAACCGGACCTTATCTTGGGTTTAATCAAAGCTGACCCCGCAATAAAACGGCCCTTATCTAGGGTTAGAAAGCTGAACCCCAATACTGTCCTTATATAGAGTTACAAAGGCTTAATTAGAGGATAACAAAGCCCTGAACCCAAAATAAACCGGTCCTTACCCTTGAGTTTAAACACTCCTTAATCTGGATTAACAAAGCTAACCCCAAATAACGGGCCCCTCATCTGGAGATAACAAAGCGGAACCCCAAATAAACGACCGGTTACTTTTGGGTGTTCACTTTGTTAGCCCCAGATAAGGGTCGTTTATTTGGGGTTCAGCTTTGTTATCTTTGAAGGTTAACTCTGTGCGTTATTTGATGATGGGTCCCTTAAAGGGCCGTATCCCTGAGATAAAGGTTTCTATCTAAAGTAAGCTTTTTTTAACCACACCAACCCAGAATAAGGACCGTTATTTGGGTGTCAGCTTTGTTATATACAGATACGGACCGTTATTTGGGGTTCCAGCTTTGTTAACCCTTGATAAGGACCGTTGTTTGGGGTTCAGGCTTTGTTAACCCAGATAAGGACGCGTTATTTAGGTTTTCACTTTCCTTATCTCGGATAAGCTTTTGTTAACTTAAGATAAGAACCGTTATTTGGGTTTCAGCTTTGTTAACCCAGATAAGACGCGTTATTTGGGGGTCAAGCTTTGTTATCACCGTCCAGTTAACGGAAGCGCTATCTCCATTAACGAGTGTGGTTTTGGGGATACGGCTTCCTTTATCTAGGGATAAGAAGAAAGTGATACACTTGTGCGTCCATACAAGCGAATCTCCTCCCATATAGAACTGCTCACTCCATGACCACCCACGGGAGGTTGAGCCTAACTGGTTGTTCGTTCTGTAAATTTTCATACAACTTGATGGCCGACCACTAATGCAAATCCACATATCAGTATTGGTTTATTTTGGGTGCTCTTGTGCATACAAAGCTCATGCTAAATGAATAAATCTTAATCCAGTAATATTACCTTATTGCATCTGTCTTTGATTAGTCATTAGTCCGCTTGAATGATTTATCATCACCGCTTATTTTGGAACCCCACCAGACCGCGAATATTTTACAATCACAAAAATACATCGGTCCTCGACCGCTTGTGTCGCCCTGCCATCGCGGTTAGTGAATGAGTAGGCCTACATGACCTTTGGACCTTGATATTGACCTTTCCCTCATCACAGATGAGGGAATTCCCATGTTGCACTATGATTCAAGTTTGGTTCCACTTGAACTTCACAACTTTTCAAATTAGTCAATTTTACAACATTTTCCATCACGCATTTTACAACTTGACCTCACATTACACTTTGCTATGACCCTTGACCCCATCAAAATTGGGGGATGCCATGCTGCCCCTGTGACCCAAGTTTGAGTGTATCCATCAAAGTATGAGGATATTACCGGCAAATTTTAACCCTTTTTCATCACAACAGACAGCAAACGTTACCAAATACAACAACATCAAACACACAACAACAACAACAGACAATAAGCCGTGTGACAAAGGTGATATCCCTATGTAGCTTTCGCTGGCCTTAGGGCAGGTCGACACAAAAAGTTCAAACTAGCAAGACGATTCACTAAACAGAAATTTTTCTGCATGTGCAGCGTCACTTTTCTTTTTCAAAAGCATTAGACCGATTCATAACAATGAAGAAACCACAGCAGCAGCTGCAGCACTTCACTTGCCAATCGTTGTTGTGGGATTTTCAGACTAGTTTGGATAAATATGATTTCAACAGTTTGCGGGTGAAAAAAATTCAAGCGAATCGTCTTGGACCAAGACTCACACATAAGTATCACTGAAATGGTAGACAATCAGTACTAAAGATCGACAAGATTCTGGTGATGCGTATGTGTGTGTGTGTACTTCTATACTCGACAATGAAATCAAAACCTCAAGTCAAATCTGGCATTGGGTCTCAGTACTTGCTGTAAAGAGGTTTATCCTCCAAGGGCGAATCCATGATTGAGACGGAAATCACTCACAATTGACACATCTACTGAAAAGCGAGGAAATGTCAATTTCTTGAAGCGTATTTTTCTGATTTTTCATTATGTTTTCTCCCTCACATGGAAGCATATCACCAAAAACATATAATTACAAATTTTGAATTAAATCAATCCTGTCATTTTGGATAGCAAAATTGTGTACTAAATTGACCCATTGGACAGTGTGTGTTATGTGGTCGCCCAATGGGAGACATTTTTGTTCCTAACATCAAAAAGAAACATTTCCTGGGCCTTAAATTTCACTGGGTTCTTAAGAAAAGCAAGAACTTTGTTTGATTCCACAATCTTAATTTTGATGGGGTAAAGTAGGAGGACGAGATTGTCGACGATCGGGTCACCCACTATGGAAGGAAATAAACACTTTGACTTACCGTGTATAGACCATGTCACATCAACATTAACTAACACAGGTAGTCCTATTAGGTAACTCAAGCATGACAACTGCATACTAAGGTATATGTTGGATTATAGTTGGATATTTTTAGCACATGCCTTTTTATATTAAATGCCAAAGCACTATTGTTTTGGCTGCCACTGCTTGCAGAAATCTGCAAACTGACAATGGCAGTGTGAATAGATTGTGTGCACTTCCCAGGGATGGGTAGCACAGTCCTTACCATAGGATACAGTGTTTTACAAAAATTCTGGATCCGGAATTTTATAACAAAGTTGTGATTTTCTATATGAAGGACTTGGATTTGAGCTTAGTTATTTCACACAGTGATTAGTATGGACAAGTATTATGTATATGCAAAACACGCGATTTGTTTGAAAATTGAGTGCACCCTCATCAAGAAATCTCTGAGTCAGCCTTTAATTGGCCTCCCGGGGGGACACTTGCTTGGTTTATTAACCCTAACCCCACAAAGACATTTTCCCAAGGGGACCACTGAATCTCACAAAACCATACAGCAAACGATATCTATCACATATAAATCACTGAATCTCACAAAATCACACATTTCATTCTTGACTAGGAAATCACTGAATCTCACAGTAGCTCACAGTATAGAATTAACTTATATTTAAATCACCAAATCTCACAAAATCACACTGGTGTCCATGCATCGTAAACCACTGAATCTCACAAAATCTCACAAATAGCTTAGTGCAGAGTGTTTAATCACTGAATCTCACAAAGTCTCACAATATGTACCACTGGTGTGGTTTTGTGCGATTTTGTGGGGTTAGGGTTAATGTAGCAGTTCTAAATCTAATTTGTGTAATAGGTATAGATTCAATCAAATCACTAATAGCCTCCCCTTATGCTCATTTAAAGGCACTATCAGTGATTTGCTAAATCATAAAATCGAAAAAATCTTCAAAAATCAGATTTTTGCATGTCTGTAACAAGTATGGGTACCCTAACATACCCTGCAAAAGATAAGACCAGAAGCAACCTAATAACCACAGAATCCAATATTTTAGCCATTACTGTCCGAACGGACACTTACTACAACACGTAATTCAATGGAGAGTCAAATCTTTGAAGACTGCCGTTTTCTTCCTTTTCTGGCAATTCTTCAGTTGGAAAAAATAGCTTATGAGAATTATACAGACTTAACCTTCGATTTTAAGCTATCACTGCAAATTTCAAATATTCTGACTCTTTCAGGGTGAATCACTGATAGTGTCTTTAAATCATGAGGCAAGGCTAATGAAACCCCTTGGTACAAGCCATGTTCACACGGCCACAAAACTTCAAGGGTTTTGAAACTCCAGAGACCTGTGGAAATTTAATCAATTATTTTACTTCACTCCAAATTGTGTCCATGCGATGCTGAACTCTGAAATCACCCCCCTGACCATTCTCCTCTGTTTCTCAAATCAGAGTGTAGACTGGAAGTCAACATACCGGAAGCCGCAGACTTTCCCGCCTGATATTCAAACATAGGAATTTGTCAACAAAGATGACCTTGCGAGGTCACCTCCGCTCACTATCCCCCGAAGCTGTCCACACGGCATGACACTCCAAAACACTCCGGAGTGTTATCCGAGGTTGAGCTTCACCCCCAAGTTTTTTAGGGGGATAAAACCCCACTAGACTCTCGATAAAACTCCGAAGTGTAAAACCCTGAATGCTTCCACACGGTCAAAACTCCGATCAACACTCCAGTTTTGAAAACTGTGGAGGGCGAGGTGGCCGAGCGGTCTAAGGCGCTGAACCGTCGGCAGGGTGTAAGATCGACCGAGCAGCCCTGGTTCGAGCCCCGCGAGAGTCGGGTTTCTTGGTCATACTCAAATAGTTCCTATAAGGTCGGAAAATGCATAATCGCGCAATTGTGTGATTATGGAATTTCTCCTCGCTCCCACCCATTGCATAAAAATGTGCATGTGTATGCAATGGGTGTCCGGCGCCTCATGGTTCGGAGAGTCATGTAAAGCTGTTGGTCCCGTGTGGTCCCGCAGACCTCGTCGAAAAAGAGTAGGGGATCATCCCGGGTCTGTTACCTGCACTCATCGCTAAGGTACCAGAGTCCTCTAGTGCGATGCGGGAATCCGCTTTACTGGAGGTTAAATTGATCCAGATCCCGATCCAGATCCAGAGTTTCAGCCTCCGTGTGGACACGACTACAGTCAATCTTTTGTCTTAATATGTACTGCAGGTCCTAAACATAAATGTGATGTGTTATCTTGCTCTGCTTTGCTAGCTCTGTCTTTTGCTTATATTTCAACAATGCCCCCAGATGACCTTTGACCCAAAGTGTGACCACTCCTCATGCAGCTCCACCCAAGAATTATTCTCTGTTTCAGAAAAATCTATCCAAGACTGCATGAAAACAGTAGCATTTATACCAGCAGGTGGGGTCCGTATCCCCTCTAAATATCCTTGCCCCCTCTTGCACCCCCAACAAGACCAGAACAATGTAATAAATTTATAGTATTAGACGCATACCGTGTTATACTCTGGTTCATTAATCCTGGAACTTTAGAATGACATCCGCTTACCCACCAAAACGGCACACAGTGGCGTACCTACTAGGGGACAGTTGCCCTCTCAGGCTCAAAAAAGCGATATATGGACCAAAATATGTATCTTCAATCCCTCTTCTTTGGGAAATTTCGACCATTTTCAAGCCCATAATTTTGCAAAAATAATGAAATTGGCACATGTGCGCATGTCATCAAGTAAAAACTTAATTAGAGAGCAAATTAGATTAGCGATCGGTGATGCTGTACAGGAGTGTCGCGACTTGATTGAAAAGAGAAGGGGATTTTTAGGACAGAGAGATCAAAGGTGAGAGCGATGTGTGGTGTGAAGTTGATGGATAGGAAGATTAGGACTTGATGCAGATGGTGAGTTTGGAAGAAGTGATGATCAGTTGGCAAAGCGAAGGTGTACGGTGGTATGGGCACGTGCTGAGGATGATGATGAGCATGAATTTACGAAGGGCCCTGAGTTCGAGGTGGACGGTTCGAGGAGGAGGGGATGACAAAGAAGACATAGAAGAAGCAAGGAAGGAGAAGGAGAGTAGGAGGGTTGGGTTGAAGATGGAGGGATGAACTGAATCAGGCAAAGTGGAGGAGGGTAAGGGTGATTGCTGCTAGTGTGAGGTAAATCCAGCCCACCCCCCCCCCCCATTAGCTCCCATTCACAGGGACAAATCCAGATTAAAAAGTTTGGATTTACTACTATACCAGGAAATAGCCATGGAGAGTCTCGAGCTTGGAGATGACACTGACAGTAATTCATCATGTGTACATCACAACTCCATTAACCCTAACCCGGACCGGGTCGTTTTGCCGACGGACGGCCCAAATGCAACGAAAGGCAATCTATTTATTTTTAAAGGCCCCCAGATCCAACGAGAGCCAAAGTTTACGTTTCATTGCATCTCGGCCTGTTTTCCCGTCCCCAAAACAAAAGGAATAAGTGCGTAAAGTCAATAACGGCCCAGATGCAACGAAAAACATCGCGTCATTTTCGCCGAAGACGGCCCATATGTCAAACGAAAAAACCGGCGTCATTTTCCGTCGAGACTGCCGGGCAGATGGCACCTAAAAACATAGCGCCATTTACCCGGAAGAACGTCCCGATGCAACAGGACATCTGCGTGCGAATGCAATAAAAAAAAAAGGGTGGTAAATAAGAATTAATAAATAATGGATCGTACTGCACACTGAATCTGAATGAAATTTGTAGCTATAGTTCGACAGTCGTGAGTGGCGCTATTACGCTACATCATAATCGTGGTGCCACTATTACACTACGTCATGCTCCGGTTTACGTCATGACTACGTTTATGCATTAATGATAACAAAATAGCTTATCGAACATGGTGTGGCGCTTATCACCATCGAAATCGAATTTGTCTATGGGAATTTGTACACAGTGTCTCACCCGCCCTGATTGAAAAGCATTGAGCCTTTTGCGGCAAACCGTCCGAATGACAGTGAAAGCATCGCCAATCATTTTCCCGGTATTGACGGCCCAAATGCAACGAGGAACATGCGTTCATTTTCCGTAAAGACGGCCCAAATGCAACGAGGAACATCGCGTCATTTTCCGTCACGACGGCCCCAAATCAACGAGGACATCGCTCTTTAACGGTAAGACGGCCCAGCAATGAGGGCCAATGATAGTCCATTTCTCGAGCCAAAAATATTGTTGACGTCGAGATGCAACGAGAAACATTTTTCGACCGTTACCACGTTTTCGTCTGCGTCCTCATTGCATCTCGGCCGCTTAGGGTTATGAGTCTTAAAGATGTCACTCTTGTTCCAATTTCGTTTTAAAAAATAGCATGTTTTTAAAATTCCAATGGCAGCACCCTGGGGTTGTACCACTTTTCTGAGTCACTGTCCCTTCCCTATACTGTTCATTCCCTGGGAAAAATCAAAATTTCGTTTGCATTCCATACGTCATTTTGCTGAAAACCACATAGGAATTGACTTATGGTTCCTGAGATAAGGTCATTTTAGTGCTGCTCAGAACAAGGAATTTCAACGAATCGTCATGTGAATGCAAGAAGGTTGCAA
Organism: Ophioderma brevispina; assembly: GCA_023653785.1. Classification (NCBI taxonomy): domain Eukaryota; kingdom Metazoa; phylum Echinodermata; class Ophiuroidea; order Amphilepidida; family Ophiodermatidae; genus Ophioderma; species Ophioderma brevispina. The sequence goes on along the minus strand of JAMKCH010040560.1, from coordinate 8,365 downwards.
GTGTAATGGCTGCCATTTGTCAAAAAGTCCCATCAAATATACTAAATGCAAAGTCTTTGGTCAGTGGCTGTCGCCTAAAGAACCATTTCAAGAGCCACTGACCCAAGGAAAGATATATTGCGTTTAACTTGATACACGGCAGCACACAGGTGTATCACATGGCAGCTATTGCACTTACGGCATTCTTACGAAATAAGTTCAACGATAATTGGCTTTCAAATTTCAAAATCAACATTTAGCAAAAAAGACAAATTCAAATTGCCATATTTCCCAGATTTCCCTTCAATTCTTATGTATTTCTTTATTTAGAGGATTTAAATATGTCCTCCAAATGACAAAATTTACCAGGAACATGCTTCCCAAGTTCCCCACTCTTCATGTCACATATATTATGGGCCACACTATAATTTGTACTTTTTCAATTCCAGGGTCAATCCAGCTACTCCATCGAACCTATCATGAATTAATTCACTCCAATGGCTAATTACATCGATGGGAGTGATGTGGAAGAAATCAATGTCACGAAGGTGCTGTACTGTCACTCCGAGATCAATACACATATATGCATGCAAGATAAGCAGAGGAGTGGGTGAGGGTGTGCCAAAAAAAAGTGTAACTTGTTTCCTTGGTTTGGTATTTTTAAAATATTTTTTTTCCTTACAGCGCAATAACAGGGATTAGGTTTAACATGCTGTCTTATAGCTCTTGCATCAGGGACTGACTTTTAAAATAAGGTGGGGCTCGGTAAAAAGCTCTCCTGGTCGTATCAGGGGGAGCTTTAAGGAGAGCTGTTTATGGCATTTACCAATGCTAACCACGGTTAGATTAGATTCCCAAGGGGAGCTATAAATCACTCTCCTTTAAAGTGTTTAAAGGAGAACTCGTACAACGAATAATATTAAACAATATACACTATAAAATAATTATTGACCACATATCGAGTGGTTTCATTGAAAAACGGAATTATATAACCCTAACAATGAATTAAAACCATCTAGTCTGACCATGTGCTATTTAAAAATCGCGCTAGTGTACAACGTGTTATGCGACACGACCGGCACGTTTAGGTCATACATGCCATAGGAAATACACATTATGAAAGCATCATGTGTGAAGATGTATGACGCTACTGTGCCGTCCGCATCGCATAACACAAATACATATCCCATATACAGTAGCGCGAATTTCAAATAGCGCATGGTCAAACAAAATGCTTTTAATTCGTTTTATGAAACCACTCCATATGTGTTCAATAATTGTTTTTATAGCGTATATTGTGTAAGTTATTCTTGATACAGGTTCTCCTTTAAAGAGAGCTGTAGGGGAGCTATCACTCTCACTCTCCTTAAAAAGTCAGTCTCTGCTTGCATGCATAAATTTGTTTTCTGAGATTTCAAAGATTTTTCCACTTTTTTATTTATTTAAAGGGTCATTTTTATTATTCACAGCCTCACCCCAACTTCACTAAAAAAAGTTGAGATTTTTGTATATCATCAGAACCATAAGTCTTAGTATTGCATGTGTGCTATGATGTGCAGATATTAGATCATCTCTGCAAAAAACATTGTTATTTTATACCTGTCCATAAAGGAATAGAAACTATAGCACCGTAGTCTATGGACAACGTGATGCAAGCCTTTTGCTCATAGTGCCGATTTAAATGCAAGATTGGATAAGCTTTTCTCAAGAATCTAGTGCAGTACTACTATAACAGGGGATGCTAGCATCATGCAATAAACCTTTAAATGAAAGGAGATTTTGATGTTCTCTGATTGAAAGGAGATTTTGATGTTCTCTGATTTTTGCTGACTGATTTTCTTGTGCTCTCTGACTGATTTTCTTGTGCTCTCTGACTGATTTTCTTGTGCTCTCTGACTGATTTTCTTGTGCTCTTTGACTGATTTTCTTGTGCTCTCTGACTGATTTTCTTGTGCTCTCTGACTGATTTTCTTGTGCTCTGACTGATTTTCTTGTGCTCTTTGACTGATTTTCTTGTGCTCTCTGACTTATTTTCTTGTGCTCTCTGACTGATTTTCTTGTGCTCTGACTGATTTTCTTGTGCTCTCTGACTGATTTTCTTGTGCTCTCTGACTGATTTTCTTGTGCTCTTTGACTGATTTTCTTGTGCTCTCTGACTGATTTTCTTGTGTTCTCTGACAGGATGCTAGCATCATACAATACACCTTTAAATGAAAAGAGATTTTGATACATTCTGACTGATTTCCTTAGAATTTTCAACAAAAAATAAATAAGAAGTGATGCCATAGCTTTCGCGCAGCTATTATGCATACGCATTGCGCACGCCGACTTTATACGCTCGCGATTACAGCTGCAGCTTACTGCGATTCGCACGTTTAAGACTGCGTGAATGCTATGAGGTCACTCCTTAGTTCAGGCCGGACGAAGTATAACTATTTTCATTTTTATATTTTAGACGAGTGGGCCTATCGATGCATGATTCTAGCAGAATCTATGATGATGCGAAACTCAATTCAATGCACGTGAGGATCAAGTAAATGATACAACCCGAGAAAGTAAATTGACAAATATTATATAGAAGCTCGGAGAAACTGGCGAGCACAGGAGTTAGAAAAAAAGAGGGTGTAATTTTCAAACCTAATTTTCAAAAAAACTGACATTGTCAATGTAGGTTCAAAAGAAGATATTTTGAATAGCATGAATTCAAAATTCTCTCCTGCAAATTTCATTGCTCTAGGTAAGCCTAAGGCAGGGGAACAGATACAAGACAGCGTATAAAGCATGTTTTTCAATAGGCAGACTATTTTGTACTGTTCCCCCTTATCGTACATGTAGGCTACAGATTCATTGCATTGAGGCATGTATGATCATGTAAGGCAAGGGAATGAAAGTTTTAGATTTGCATCCGCCGCCCGCATGCTCCAAAACCTGCCGCCAAAAATTTTCATTATTTAAACAAAATTCATTATTTGAAAATGCTCTTCATCACCAAAAATAAAGTTTAAAATCATCAAATAGCTGTAAAAGAGTACAATTACACAATAACAATAAAAACTACCAGGGCTGGAAAAAATGCCAAATTTCCCGGGAACACAATCAAAATTTCCCTCCAAGATTGCAAAATTTCCCTTCAATTCTAAATGTATTTCTCTATTTACATGACAAAAATTTCCCTCCAGAGAGGCAAATTTCCCGGGAACCAGGTTCCCAGTTCCCACACTTTTTCCAGGCTTGAAAAGACTACAAAGTACAATGCATGTAGACTCTGAACATAATGCATTTCTATCCCTGGCCTTTTTGATGCGATTGATCCTTCAATTCAGCTCTGGAAGTGGAAAACCTAGCCCGAGAGTGCTCAGGCATCTTCCGCTATGATAGCCCCTGTTATCTGTGCTACAAAAGCCTGAGCGCCTGCACATAGAAAAAACGGGATCCACATGTCCACCGTATGTGCAACAAAGTCAAGAATTTTGGTATACTTACGATCATCTATGACAAGAAATCTGTGCATATATGAAAACTTTGATGTCTTAGCATCCCTTCAAGCTCGATTTTAAAAATACAAACGGTGCACAGCTTATGCTTACATCTAGAGAATAACCGATGTGATTGGTATTCTTGAAATCGGGCCGATTATGACCTGATCGGTATCGGCAAAATTCTCATTTTTTACCGATTTTCTATACCGATTAAATTAAAGCAATATTAACACATTTTTTGAAGAGCGCCCCAATTTTCAAAATTTGATATTTTTGCAGAGTTATGTTGGTAATTGTCTACGAAACTATACCTGCAAACGAGAATGCTAAAAAATGCGTATTTATCATAAAATAAGCGTTTTGTAATTAAAATTGGGATCCCAGATTGGACTTAACAGCGGAGCTGGAAATGCTACATTTATGTCTGTCCATGATGAAATAGTGCCACCTCAAGAAAATAACCTCTAACTTGACTTGCCTGAACCAATAAAACAACTAATGGATGAGCATAGACATATGTACATGGCGCTATTTCTCGGCAGGCCTACAAAAAATTTTCTGTCTGCCTGGGACCTTCAAAAAGATGTGGGCAAAATTTTCTGTCAAATATGTGCATGAAGTGCACGTCACAAGCACATTTAGCACAAAGTCCTTACAGCTGGCCCAGTATTTTGACACTCTGGTGCAATCTGGGTCTGTATTTGAACCTTTTTGTATAAATTAAGGGTGTTTTTTTGTTTATTTTTCCTTACTTTTGAAAATTTTCTGCAGTTGTCAATTTTTTTCTGGGACCTGCGGTCCCATGGTCCTGGGGATTTTGTAGGCCTGTTTCTCGGCTATTTCACATTGGAAGGCCGTTTCCAGCAGCCGTTGAATTATTATCGGGATCCCGATATTATTCTAATTACAAAATTCCTTCGTTTGTGACACATACATGTAGACATTTTCGAGCTTAACCATTCACATAGTTTACTAGCCCGTTACCAATGCAACCGTGTAAGAATCTCAAATTTTTTGAAAATTGAGGGCGCTCTTCAAAATAATGTGCTAATATTGCTTTAATATCATAGAGGTCCAAACTTGAATCAAATTGTTCCAAACTAATGGCCAAACGGTGAAAATAAATCAAAACTGAAACAATCAATTTATTATTTTATGTACACAAGAGTGTGACATGTTGTTCCTAACTTACTATTTCGTCGTTTTAGTGGTTTACCTAAATCAATCTGCTACTTTCTGGCAGCTTTTGGCTGTCGGAAACCGCGATAACGCAAAAAAATAGACAGAAAAAAATCGGAATTGGAATTAACCGATTTTGAAATTTTAAAATCTGTAATCGGTATAACCGATATTAGGGTGATCGGTTAGACACTACTTCATCCATGAAATGTTGACCCTAAACAAGACCAAAATGACCAAAAATTTCAGGCCTGGCTATGTTGGGATTATGCTGGTTCCCAGCGACTTTGGTCTCATCACTTTACAACTGGGTAGTCTGAGCCATAAAGCGAAGCCCAAGGCGCAGGGCACCAGCATATGTTGGGATTTTGCACTGTTATAATACCTCCATTTTTGTGATTAAAAATATTAATTTGATTTTCAATTTTATTTGAGAAGAGATTTCTCACGGGAAAAGTACTTTGTTTATGATAAAAAAGAGAGTGCTCAGGGGATTCCCTAGTGCTATATTGAGCTCACACCTGTTATTTACTACTACATAGATTACACAAGAAGGGAAATGGGAATTCCCCGAGATGTAAACTTAGAAACTGAGTCAACTTGTTTATGCATTGAGATCAAAACATATTACATGATTTGGGGATTCCCCATGAAGTTATAATTGTGAGATGATGCAATGTAGACGATGTAATTATGTAAGAACAGTGGTGTTCTAATGACTCGTAAGGAATGCTTGCTTACCTTCTCCGATGTTGATGTAACAATTGCATTGTCTTTAGGCAGATGCAGAACCTCCCATAAATATATATTCCCACATAATATATATTCATTTCGATCACCCTGTATGACGACACCCCCCCAAGTGACGTACCCACAATCCTCTCCCTCTTCGTCTTACCCTCGACAAGATAAACATCCTGCAGGGGGCTGACCGGGCCGGGAATCAACATCGGAGAAGGTAAGCAAGCATTCCTTACGAGTCATTAGAACACCACTGTTCTTACATGACTCATACAGGAATCTGCTTACCTTCAATCCGATGTTGATGTAACAATTGCATTAACATCGCCAGATTAGCACAGGTACTAGGAGGCGGTGCAGGATGCAAAACGTCACACCTGGATTGCGTGAGTCGAAATGAGTATGAATATGAATTGCAAGCAATTCAGAAGAAGTAAGAGCAGCGCAAGGTCACATGCCAATACAAAAAGCATAAAACCTAAGCGCACGACTTACTAACAGAATAATTTGCTGAGCCCCCTGAAAGAGTGGCTCCTGCAAAAAGCTGGCCAGATAAGCGACGTACATAGAGGAGACGTCATACGAAAACCAGCACCCCTTGTGCACAACACCCACGGCGCATAACTGAGAGGTTTACTCCCAAGTATGAGGGTCTACAAGGCTTCAGAGCAGCTTGAGCCATTAGACCCAATCGCCACCCTCTGGGCCCGAGAAGGGGCATCGCCGGTGAGCGGAGACTGAGGAGGGAGGAAAGAGCCCAAATCCTCAGGCCCTCGACGGCTACAGTACTCTGCGAGAAAACCCGCACAGCAAAAGGACAGGAAGACATGAGTCATCAACTGTTACCTAATGCAGCCAGCCCACCATATCCCACTCACTTGAGCCCCAAGGGCAAGCGAGTGCGAGGAGCGGAAAAAGAGGAGAATCTTGCGAGGCCGACATAAGCCCACTCCGATTCAACATGTCTAGATCGAAGCCTACCCCGGGGGGTAAGCTTCAGGATAGTACAGCAACCCCAAGTGTATCAAGTATCTCCACCAGAATGGATAAAGGCCAACCAGAAGATTGACCCCATTCCGGGGGAACATCCAATAGTCATACTATGCCTATTCATCATGAAATGAAAAAGCATCAGAAAGGACTACTCGATGTCGCCCTGAGACGTGACCACCTCAAACGAATGATCAGTAAACGTTTGAAAGGGTGCTGACAAAGAATTCTCAGCAAAAAATGATGGAGAGAGTACCCGATCAACAGTACCAGCTACAAACATTTTACTCCAAGGCCTACCCAAACAACTGGATTGAGGCGGACAGGGAGACTAAGAGAATCTAACAGATTTCCGAAAACTCTAAGTCTAAGGAAATATGTGCGTAAAAGGGTAGTGGCGCGGAACGCCTAGCCCCACAGAATTCCCCATACATACAAATGAACTAAGGGGGACGCAACCTGGCAATGGGGAAATCCAATTAGGCATGACAAAAGGAAAAACCAAAGTGGGGGTAACGATCCCAGCTGGACCTGCAGAGCAAAACCTATCTGCCAAAGTGCAAAAGGATTGCTTCCAAGAATAAAGAGATGCCCGTTTGGCCCGTAGGCGAAACAAACTCATAATATCCTAGCAGGCTGGAATCACAGAATAAGAATACTGTGAATTGAAACCAGCCCATGGACACCCAAAGATTTCTCTCACTTTTAAAAAGGCTGAGAGGATGGTAATAAGACCAAGTATGCCAGGGCACGATGCAAGACCAAGAGTGGAACTATTACTATATATAAAATTGACAAGGTCTATGATAAAATAAATAGTGATCCCACCATGTACAGAAAACTCTGCACCTGGCGATTGGAAGACTAAATATCGATAAGAAAATAGAGGTAAATAATAACCTTAAAGATAAAAGTTATAGTATATCACACCTCTATGATTAGAACAAAACCAATCAGACAAAAGTGGAGTGATACCCCCTTTCAACAATATTATATATATTAATTGAAAGCACAAGTGACAAAAAAATAAGTCCTGTCATTTTGAGTATGACAACAGGCTCCAAAATAACCAAAGGCACCTAAGGCCAGATTTTGCCTTGGGGCCCTTTAAAAAATTTGATATTCTTTAACATGTTACCGCCTTGGTGCCTTTTAAATTGGGCACAAAATTGCCTTGCACAACCCTAATTCTTATTTTGGGGCCTGTTGACAAGACTCATTATCAATCCAAAACAATCATCCCCTTTGCAGGAGAGATTGAGAGGTTTGAACCTTGTCAGTCAAATAAAGGCAAATCACAAAACCCGCCGGGGTGGGGTGCTGGTGAGTGCCTAAATGTCGCTGAGAATCACTTGCTATAGAGGGAGAATAAAAGACCCCCGCGGGATCGCGGCACAAAGCGATCCGAGCGAGGCGGGCTCGGCGGCGCGGTGCCACACACGGCTTAGTAGAGATCAAAAGCCGACCACGACCTGACACAATTCAGAAGATAGAAAAAGCAGGGCGGTGTAGACTTGATTTTTGGCCGACCGAGTTCTCCCGACAAGAATTTAAGCACAAAAAGTAGTCAAAAATTAACGCGTCGAACATTTCATCTAGGGTATCCAACGCCATGATGGCGAGCGGATACCGAACCTCGATGAAAAAACGCGTCAGAAGCGATGGAAATATGGCATATAATTACGGCGGAATTCCCGACACACAATTAGTGGCTCTGAATGCGCACAACTTAATCGCCAATCGTATCTATCAACGGTATATTCATCGCAAAGGTGCGAACGAATATCCGAACTACGAATCAACAGCGATCCGAAGTTATGAATACAAGCGTAAAATGTGAAGGAACGGCAAGAACAGCTCCCGTACCGGGAAAAAAAATAAATAACTGGCTACTATCGTCGTGTGAACGCGGCGAAAGGCAAGCAAATTGCGAAAAGAAATTGAAACCAAAGCGCCATCGACATAAATTCAAGACCATAGCAAAAGTGATTCCAGTT